>PVJL010005198.1:0-112802 GCA_004026885.1 Lyroderma lyra | reverse complement strand
AAGAAAATAAGGAAAATAGCTCTGCTAGCATACAAAATTTTTATTGTTTCTTGAACAATATAAAGTTTACTAACTATTTTCAGTTTGCTTATATTGATTGGTTTTTATTATCTTGCCTTTCCTAGTCTATTTATTCTATTTCTTATAATTGTGGTTCCTGGGGTAATTTTGTTTTCTTTATTTTGTTTGTTTATTTTGTTTATTTGCTTTCCCAAACCCAGAACTCTAGTGCATATACTATGTTTTCAATAAATTTCAGTAATGAATGACTTTGTTTTTTAACTAAATGCTCTTAAGACTAGGGCTTAGGACTAGGACATGCCAGACACCGTGCGTACCAAAATTAATGAGATATACTCCTGTCTGCAAGGATCTGACACTCCAGTGAAGATAGATATTCAGGTAGACTGTGGTGTAGCAACTACGACAATAGTGGTAATCTTGAGTACTTTGGAAATACAGAAATTGGACACTTCATTCAGACATGAAGAGTCACAGAAGACTTCCTGTGAGGGAGGTGGTATCTAAGTTGAGCCCTGAACAACAAATAATTGAAGGTGGGAGGGCAGGGTTGGAAGTGAGCATTAGTGGGTAGCCAGGCAGAGAAGCCTATTAAGCTTTAGATATAAAGGTCAAGATCTTTAAAAATTTATGTTTTTGTTCACACAGTCTTTTACCTGGAAGTGGCTCAAAGCAGCCCCTCTGTAAAGTGCAACTGCTGATGTGCAGACTTAACACCATTATTCTCCAGACATGCCTTCTTGACATACAGCCCATTATAAATTATCAGTGATCCAAGCTCCATCTTCCCTAGCACGGCTCTTCATAATTCTGCTTGGCCAATGTCTCGAATTATTTGCTTATTCTTCACGTATAAACATTGACAGAGATTATGTCAGTTGTGGAATTTAAGGCAAGACAGACACTACTAAGTGAATGCTCTGAGACATATCTCTTCATTGCATACAATTTTGTATAGAACAGGTACCTATTTTTTTTTGGAATATGACAGAATCCTATTTCATTTTTGCTATGTTTCTGATATAACATTATCATACTCCATGATGAAAACAAGAGGAAGCCATTTATGTACGTATGTATGTGTGTGTGTGTTTACATCCACTTAAAGGAAATAGCAAAACTTCAAACTTCTAAAACTTCACCTATGATCTCAGAGTAGTGTATTTATTGTATTGATAATAATTGAGTTAAAATACATTTCTTATATTTACTAATATTGCCCTGATTAAAAATAAAGTTATTGAAGTAACATTGGCCTTGGTTCAAAGAAACAAGTAGTCTACTGAGTAGAATGTACTTTTAAAACTTGCTAACAAGAAATTATAACTTTTTAAAATATATTCTGCTTCATAGATATTGTTTGCAGAGAGATTCATTTTAAACATTCAAAAACTCTTTTCTTCTTTCTACTTACTGATTCTTCTGAAAATTGTCTACCATGTTTCCAGAAAAGAGCACAAAAGATTTTTGATTGAGCTTTGTTCACAATGAATGAGGTAGGAGGTGACAAGGACCAAAAGAGCCAAGGACACAGAAGAGTCAGAATATGAATTTCAAAGCTACAAGATTCTAATTCAAGTCTCAGTTCTTCCTTTACTAACTCCCTCTTCCTCTAGACAAAAGGAATAATAACCATAATCTACTAAAATGTTCTAAAGTCTGAGTCCTATGAACAATGTGAAACATTACAAATACACAATAATCTAGTGTAATTATTATTAGTGATATAAAAATGGTTTTCAAGGAAAATGTTGACAATAGCTGCTATGAAATAACCTTAGGAAATCAATGGGGTAAGTTGGACACTAGAATGGAAACGCCTATGGTTACCCTCCAGCAATGCTATAAATTCATTACATTACAAGATGGTAGAGGGTCCCACTTGCAATGACTTAATTTTTAACACAGTACCAAAAGGAATCTCTGTCCAATATAGAGTAAAATGATTATTTCATGAAGTTAATTGCTATCTTCTTCATCTTAACCAAAAAGTATTTTCATTTGAAAATTACAAGTTTATTTTCTTCCAAGAAGGAAAAAAAAGGTTCTATTAGTAAAACTATTCTTTTGATATTCTCAAATATATCATAAGGTTAATTGCTGTCTATAAAAATAGAAGCAAATAAAAAGGCAAGTTAGTGCATAGGTAAGTCCTATACAACATTATAAGTCATTATGAACCTGTATATTTATCTTAAAAATTTTTTATAAAAATATTCTTTCCACTTTTGTTTCATATGCCTTATTAATGGAGAAGTACATGTAAGGCACTTGAATTAGAGAATAGTGCTAATCAGGTGATATCAGTTGTAAAATGACCACTGTGATTGAGTTCCTAATAGGTATATACGTAACGTACTTGTAGGAGAGGACTGGAAGGAGGCATACCAGCTGCTCATGGGCATTCTCCTCTAGCAAAGAAAGTGCATTTGCAGGGGCAGGGAATGGTGATTTCACATTTTGCTTAGAATACTAATGTTTTATTCAAATCTTTGAAAAAGTATGTATTCCTTGTGTTAAATAAATACGCAGAGGTGAATCACAGTTGGAGCCATTTACACCTACCCAACATCAACTACACTGCTTCCTGACTGCGATTGGACCTGTGCAATGGCTATAAATGCTGTCTTCCAAATACATATTAATCAAAATACAAATATCTAGTAACAGTTTTAAGAAGTACATAATTTAATTAAATCATGTTCCAAATGTATCACCTGTGTTTCAATAGAAGCTATAACAGGCATGCTTGAATTCAGGTCCCTGAAATGGCACAATCTTTGGGGCAGTCACTCCTGACGGATTAATGTCACTAGGCATGATTTGTCTTACTGAGCTGTTCCACTGCACTAGAGATGATGCTCACCTTTTTATGCCTTAAAACAAACAAACAAACAGAAACTGACTTGTCTCTGAAAATCTCAAAGAAGACCAAAACATTAGACTGTTTACTTAGAAAGTTAAGGCCAGTACTCTTTAAAAAAATTTGGCTGATCTCCTAACCTCTAATTACCTTACAATGCTAAACCACAACAGAAGGCCTGTCAGCAGATTTTATTTACTGCCCTTGAGGGAGAATCTTCTTGCTGTTTTCTCTTTATACAGAAGGTAAGTTTGTAAAAGAAAACATGTGGCAGTACTTTAGGTGCTCACTGGTGGTGTTGAGAATGCAGTTCTTTTTCTTGATTATGGAAGCTTCTAAAACTGTATCATTTATGTACACCATGTCCAACCAACTGTATTTATTGACTGAATACACATAATGCATGCAATCACGTGAAATGTTTAACCTTTTCTCTTACTATAAGTTTAGAATCTGGCTATGAAGTGATTTTATACTTAATTCCATTGTTGAAAGATGTCATGCTCCACTGGGTACCCCTATAAAATGCCTTTCATTCAGATAAAAGTTCAGCTGACCTGAATGAAGAACATTGGTGATTATAGGTAATTCACTAAAATTTATCATATGTGTAGATATGAATGTCAAAGTATCATGTAGACAACTGATATGTAGATTTAAAATAAGTTTGTTTCCTTTTATTAATAGAGTCAGACTCACATAACACACAATAGTCTCCAAATAAAAATTCTGTTTGTTTAAGAGTCTTTATCTAAAATATCTCTCAAATACAAATGTACACAGGGAGATAAACCATACACTTTTTTTCCTTTATACTAATAGGGAAAAATCAATGTGCCTTCTATCTTTAAATTGTGTTCTTGAGTATGTGAACAGCATCCTAGAAATAATATGAATGCTCAAGCCACTGAAAGGTCTATCAAAACTGTTCAAAGCAACAGGTGAAAAGTCACCTGTGAAAACCCTTGTAAAATAAATACACTGCCTATTGTGTGGGCTAACTCCTGTGAGTGCAGCATTATCTTCTGTAACACGACTGAGAAGTGTATGCAATACATGGTCTCGAATTACACACTTTGGAAATACGAATTGGCTATTCACAGAAGAGGTTGAGGAGGACACAGATAACATAAAAATGCATTTACTCACTGTGTTAAAATTTGGAAAGAGTCCCACAGCAGAACTACTGTCCACTGGAAAAGACATAAATGGTTTGATGTCCAAAGAAGGCTGCATCATCAGGGTAGGTGTGCGCACGAGTGCAGGAAGCGCAGCAGTGTGGCATGTACTGCCTACCAAGAACAAAACAAAAAATAAATTCAATCTTTTGCTCATGTCCATCTCCCTCCCCAACCTATGGTGCAAAAACAAGACTGCTGAGTTGCATCCTGCAAGCAAGAGTGTTATTCTAGAAGTAAGCAAATGGCACAGGAGAAAATACAGTTTCAAAGGGTCTCCTTGTTACTGTCTAAGACACTGATGCACAATGCTTCCTTACGGCAAGGGCCAAGCTTGCTCAGCCTCGGCTGAGATACATAGCACACAGATCCTGCTGGCAGGTGGGGCAGAATGAGATCGTCCTGTTGTCTAACTACTGTCTCTGGTTAACCAAAGATGCAGGAGAGCAGGGGAGGAACCTCTTGAAGCCTGATGGTCTTTACTGTTCTGTTATTGGATGCCTAGTAGGCATGTTTTGTGCAAATCAGAGATAATTACAGGGTTTTTACAAAGGGAAGGAACCTTGGACTCTTACAGTTACTGTCTGCTCCCAAGAAAGTTATTTGTTCTCTGAAAAAACAAACTGAAGATTGCCATTCACTTTGTGGAAAATAGGTAGTTCAGACATTGGATAGTTAGAGAATCTAAAAGTGGTTATTATGACCTGAGTTGGGGCAGGGTATTGAGGGACAGGAACTCAAATTTTTATCTTCAGCTTTTATTTCTAATGACCTTTGTATTATTTTAGCAAATATCCCTTTTGACATTTATATTAGCTATCATCTCTTTAGATACCTGACTTCACCCATGAGTAGGACATTTAAAGCACTCCTCTCTGTAATAAGCATCCTTCTTCAGCCTAGAGCCCCCACATACGGCAGATCAGTAACGGTTGGTGTGGGTGGCTCTCTGAGAGACAGGTTCTGGGGTGCCTTTTTTAAAAAAAAATTTAACAGCTTTACTGAGATATAATCCACATACCAGACAATTCACCCACTTAAAGTGTACAATTCAATGGTTTTTAACATATTCACAGAGTTGCACAACCATCACCACGATTTTATAATATGTTCACAATCTCTAAAAGAAACTCCATACACATTAGCAGTCATTCAGCATTTCCTCCCAGCACCCCAGTTCTTGGTGACCACTAATCTACTTTGTGTCTCTATAGATTTGTCTATTCTGGGCAATTGATTTAAAAGAAATAATACAATATGAGGTCTTTTGTGGCTGTCTCTTCACTTGTCATAATGTTTTAAAAGTTCATCTATATTGTCACATGTATCAGAATTTCATTCCTTTTAGGGCTGGCTAATATTCCATTGTAGATGGAATTACATTCTTATGGCACATTATATGGACATGTGTAATTTCCACAGTGAGAATGGTGATTCATAGGTCTTTGTGATAATGCATGCTTATATATGTGGATTTAATTTTCATGCTGGGAGCTTGATAAATATATATACATCAAGTAATACAAAAAACCTTATTATTAAATAAGGTGGAGCTCTACTGGTTTATTCATTCATCTCTTGATGAGCATTTGGGTTGTTTGTACTTTTTGACTATTATGAATAAGGCTGTTAGGAACATTTGTTTCTAAGTTTTTGTGCGGACATATGATCTTAGTTCTCTTAGGTATATACCTAAGAGTGGAAATGGGGATTGTGAAGTCATAGGTAATAATATGGTTTAACCTTTTGAGAACTCCCAGACTGCTTTTCAATACTGCTGAACTATTTTACATTATCACCAACAGTGTATGAGGGTTCCAATTTCTCCTGGCATGCCTATATAGGACCACAAAAAATTATATGCTTATAATCCCCTCTGACTCCAAGAAAATGAGAAAATGAACAGCATGTAAAATGCTCCAACTATTAAAATTTCCACCAATATTCTTACCTAGTGTCCCAGAATAATCAAAAGTACTATTTCAATGATATTTTTTGGTAATGAATTTCCTTAATAAACTCTCAATCATATTTCAAATCATTCCAGAATGTTATTGGCAATGGTGTTTACTAGACTGTCATACCTCACTTACATTGATCCTAAAAACAGAAAAAAAAGGCATCTGAAGCATTTATCTGTAATGACAAATCTTCAGCTCACCCCCAACCGTTAGGGAATGTAGAGTAGGACTCAGCAAAAAGAGAATCAGCCAAAAGTATAGATCAAACAGTCATGGTTGTTTTTCTGCTGTCAAAGTAAATACTCTGATTTCGGCCTGGCATTTACATAAGCACCTTGTATTTAATTGTACATGATTCTTCTAATTAGGTAACATTACATTAATTGCTAACTTCAGAGCTTGTAGATCCAAGATGACCTGTTATATCATATATCAAATGTTTCAGAGGCACTTACTAAAATATTTACTTTAAAAACTGCTTTAAAAAATCTTAGCTAACTTGAAAAAGCAGATATTATACTATGTTAGAACAATAGCCTTTTACAATTTACAATATTTATAATTGTTAAAATTCTAAAATGTACAAAATGTACAGAATTATTCTATTTAAAGCTGCCTGATGAACAAATGTATAATTATGCCATCATGAGTCTCCTGTAAAAAGCAAATTTTTTTCTAAGCCCACAATGGTGGCTCTGATAACACTATGTAATACATGATCTTCCAGGACCTGGCAAGACTCATTTTGTACTAACAAGCTAAAGTCAAACAGAATGAAAAAGGAACTTGACAAACAAGATTGCTCCATCAAAACAGGTCATAATGCACAATGATGCCCCTTACCCAATCAAATCTCCATGCTAATAAAGATAAGGCTTGAGAGCTACTAAGCTGCCACCATTTATTAGCATAAAAAACTTAGCAGCTGTTTACCATTCATTAGCATTTTAATGACAGACAATTTGCCATGTTAAACACAGATTGTTTTAAAGTATCTCTGAATAAATATAAACTATGCTTTCATCAATTCCCTCACCTCAATCTTGCTGTTTTCACTTTTAAAATCTGCTTTTTAATATTGCCTCACCAAGGCTAATTGCTTCAAAGGAAGTTTTTACAAATGAGAAACGAATAGGGATAAAGTGCATTTTTTGCACAGGTTAGTTTGTGCTTTGATCTCTCTGTCACTTTACCCTAGATTTTACTGCTGCAGCTACTGCTGGGAAGCATTTCTCTTCACCTCGGGATGCCCGAAAGTCATCAGGAGATACAAGTAAACATCTGGCCAAAATCCATTGTACCCTCAAGCAAATGCTTAATTTCTCTAAAACTCAAGGACTCACTGAAGAAAAAAAAAGTTTTTTAAGGAAATTAAATGAGTGGCATTTCAGATTTTCTACTAAACGCAGTTTTCTCTTTTTATAGCTTTCCCAGCTTTGCTGTGCAGTACACTGAATGACTTTCTCTCTTATCAGGACAATGACCAACCAGTATTTCCTTCACTCCTCCCTTATCATTTCTTTTATCAGTCTGCCATGTGAGGAAAACAAATTCACCAAGAGGCCATCACATGTGTTCAGTAGGAGGGGGCTCTAGGGGATGTGACAAAGGGTTTTGCTTCTGAAAAGGCCACACAACAATAACACAGACAACATTTTTATAGTGCATACTGTGTGCCAGGCACATTATATATGTGTACACATGTACTACCCTAAGCACATTATATGTGTGTACATATGTACTACTCTGTACAAATATGTATGTATACCTATCCCATGTAAGTATTTATACAGATTTGTATATATACTCATTACATATATTAAATGAGTATATATAAGTATATATCCATTAATACTCTAAACTCATTAAACAAGGTACTATTACTAGTCCCATTTCATAGAAGAAAAAGTGAGGCACAAAGTGGTTATGTCCAACTTTATATAGCTTGTATAGAAGAGCCAGGATTCAAACTCAGGAAATTTGATTATTGCGTCCTATTGTTTAATGCTACGGTATGGTCACCAAGTGCGCACCTGAAAACACTTCAGTTATACAGACATATTCTCCAGCTGCAGATAGGAACATTTTATCAACAAACTAAGAACTTCAAAATGCATCTCCTTTGCAGCTAGGAATTAGTTAGAACTTTTGTTTGACCTTAATATAGTATCTGATACTAAAACAACTAAAATTTATAAAAATTTTAAATTCTCCATAAGACATGCTCCTAGAATATGTTTAACTAAAAACAGTCTTCCCTAAATAACAGGCTTATTTATTTCAATAAATACTTACGGGGCACCAACTGTACAGGGCACAGTGCTGACAGATGCAGGGATTACAAATTGAGTCAAACAGAATTTATTTTACTTATTAAGAAAATGATAAGAAAATAATAGCAACTACTACCATTTAATGAGATTCTACTCTATGTCAGGTACTGTGCTAAGTGATCTGTATCCCTTATTCTATAAAATTATAATAGAACTCTATAAGGTTTATATTATTTCCCCATTTTATAGATGAGAAAGGTGAAACTTAGAGAGATTAAGTTTACGCAGTACATAGTAGGGCCTGAATCCACACTTCTATTCTGATTCTGAACTCATGCTACTATTTCATAAAGTAGGTTATATGTAAAGTTTTTATATGAAAAAGGTTCTGTCATCAAATACATATAGAAAATACTGGCTTCAACGGATTTTAAAATGGTTCTTTTCTGCAAGACGCCTTTGAGCTTTTAATATACTAATGGACACTGTGGATGTCTAGGCTTATATAATTTCTACCCTCAATTTCTCATGCGTGAATCAATCCTTTTAATTTTCACAGAGCTTCTGGGACAACCATGATACTACGACACATCCTTCAGTCAACACTGTTCTACCTATGTTGAAAGTACCCAAGTAGGAGAAAGCTGATGACGTCCAGGTCCACCACTTCTTTGTTTTGTGACCTTGGACAAGTGATTTTATTTCTGTTTTCTATAACTTGGGGCGCACAAGAGTATCTACATCATAGGACTGTAGGAGAACTAATTGAGATTTTTCTGAGAAATGCTTAATTGTGTGCCTGACACATAGCAAGTGTTCACCAAGCCTCAGTTACTCTAATATAAACTATTCCTACTCCTTTTATACTGTGCCATAATCCCAGAGAGCACAAATAGTTAAATCCACTAATACCTACAAAAGGCTGAATATGTCAGGGGTCATATTATTAACAGAAGGTTAAGGAGGTTCAAGAGAGAAAGGCATTACGTTAAAGAGTTGGGTTCGTAAATGTTTTCATAGATGAGCTATCTCTTAAGATGAGGAACAGTTAGTAATTTGATAGGTGGGTATGGGAGAAAGTTTGAAGAAACTGCATAAGCAAAAAGCATACACAAATGAAATGTATTAATGTTAAAAACTTTTTTAGGCACTCAAGGTATGGATTAGAAGGTAAAATAATAAAGAGAATCAGAATATCTTTGTGACTCTGGAGTAAGCCAAGATTTCTTAAATAGAAAACAAAAGATGCTGATCATAAAAGAAAAAATGATAAACATACTCTATTAAGAAAAGAGTGTGTGATGTTCGCCAGATGGGAGGTTTATTTACTAGATAGCATGAAACATAGTTTGGATTACTATGTGACATACGTCATCGGTTGTAATCCTTTTTTAAAGCTGCATTGAAAAATCTGAGAATTTCAGAATTTAAGTAAAAAAGATAATTTAAAAAAAAGTCTTCAGACCTAATTATCTTCCTTTAAGCTGAATTTAAAACATTTTTTCTTCATTATAGTTTTCCTACTTGAAACCCGATTATTATTAAGCATAACCATGCAGGAAAGAACACTCAAAGAAGGGAAAACAGGGTTTTGACAAATGCTTTGTCAAGTTTTTTGAAATAGTTTTTAATACACCTGACTTATCAAAAGGGAATGTCGTGTGCTTAGTTCCTAAATTACTAAGTCTTTAGAGAAGCCAAAATTATCTCGAGACAGGGCTTTACTAAAATTGTCTGAGGTCACAAATGGATTGGGAGGTCACAGTAGCCTGATGAAATTTTTTGGCAAAACCCCCCAGGGAGATGGTCCCTGAGCTACATTTGCCCAGTGACTCCTGTCTGTGGCATCAAGAGGCTCTCCTGAGGTTTGAAGCTTTTCTGTTACAAAGAGAGGAGCTCTTACAGTATGCTAGGGACCACATGGCCATATAGAACTATGACTCATTTTAGAAACCTTCCTAAAAATACAGGCTTTCCTAGAAAAAACAACTACGTTTCTCAAACCATTGAATAATATTTCTAGAGGAATTATATTTCATAAAATTTTGGAGGTCAATGTAATTTAGAAATCTGCCTTTCATTTTATATGAGAAAAATGTGATTGGAGAATGTAACCCTGTTGTGGTACCTGTTCTGATGGTAGACTTAAGGCCCGAGCTCCCTGTCTAGGGACACCGTGGGAATATTTGTCTGCATGATCAAAGATGTGCAAGAGTCATACATTATTGTCTTCATCTACTTTAAAATTTTAAGTAGATTACTATTTTCTTTTCTTGTTACATTTTGACTGAAATTTAGAGGCATTCAGTTTAAAATGAGATTTTAATGTTTTATTAATATGACTAATGGAAGAAAGAAATTAAATGAAAGAGGAAAGCCTGAGCTGCCAAGAACCAACATTTCTTTCCAAGTTAAGGAACAGCAGAAGATTGATGGCAAAACCTCATTTTAAATAATTCTTCTAATATTCCCAATGGGAAAGATGAACGACGACAAACTCCATTAAAAGTATGCTTTTAGCCATACCATGTGAATCAATATTACTAATTCCAAGAGCCTCAAAGCAGAAGGCACACTCACATTTCTGTGGGTGGTTGTTATACTGAAATACTATCAGAACTGCAACCAAAATGCTATCTTGAAAAGACAGTTTTCCAAGTGATGGCAAGCGACCTTGCATGGAGATCAAAGTGGCAGAGGGCCACTGAGGCCCCTGGGTGTCTTTAGACTGCTCTGCAGTTCACACAAGGTGCGGCTCACAGCAACTCAGGAGGTCAATGCACCCAATTGCTGCTCTAAATTCTAGCTCCAGGACATAGAATGTTTTACTTCCTCGTTTTAGAGAATTTCAGTCCTTGAATTCAGTGTCTCAACTATTTGCATTTATGAACCAACAACAAAAAAAGGGGATCAGTGATTTACTTGATGATCCTTTTGAAAAGATATTTTGCCCCTAGAAGCTTGCTCAATTTAAAGAGAGTTAATATTTACTCTGTCAATGCTCCCAACTCCCACCTCGGAAGAGCAAAGAGATTTCCCTAGCTTAAATATTAACCAAACATTTCAAAGCTATTCAAAGCTGTTGCCCATGTTAAAAAAAAATAGTAGCAATAGGCTTTCAGACAGCACAACCTGAGAATAAATAGAAACAATATAAACTGTGCTATAACCCTTTTTTCCTTATGCATATCTCATAACCACCACAACTATAATATGCCATGGACTATGCAGAAAAAAAATTCTAGGGGAATATCACAATCATGACGACTGTCATAGAAGAAGCCACTCTTGGCCCATCACCATCAAGAAACCATTTCACCCTGGAGCAGGAGAGATGGGTCCACCTGGCCACCAGAGCTCCCAGGCAGGCAGCACGAAAGCCCGCACTGCATCCCTGTGGTGAACGGCTGGCCAGGCCAGGCATGGGGAGAACAGAGACTGCGAGTAATGTGGAGAGAGTGGGGTTAGGATGAGGAAATGGGGGAAAGGGGATTTAGAGAGGGAAGAGGAAATGGTGAGTTTGGCTTAAGTTTGCAGAGTTGACTAGAATTAGCACCTGTTCCTTACTTGGAATTTCCTAATAGCTCACTCCTAAAATAATTTCTTTCCCTGCTATCTTTTGCTTGTGTGGCAGACATCTGTATAGAATGAAGTATTGCAGCACAAAAACTTTATAAATTGGAACAATCTAGTTAGGCAGGGCATCTAACTCCTTCAAACAAAGGACCTGGGCAGCTGGGAGACAAGGTGATACTACCCTTATCCTGAGAAGCACAGAGTGTCCTGTGACCCAGGGGATGCTTATATCCAATGGGTCTTTAGTGGGTATTGGACAGAATGGCCGATCTCTGGCCTGGCTTCTGACATCTTAGCAATTGATGCTACTTGCTTCAGTCATGCAGGCAGCTTCTGGGGCACTAGTGTTATGAAAAACAGCATCAGATAAAGGCCCTCCAGTGAACGTCCCAGGATTTTCTGCACTGGAAGTGATTCATCCAAAATGGTTGCCTCTGTCTTTGTGTATCATGTTTGTTCTCGTACTGAATTTGTACCAGTTTTTCTTCTGTGAAATTTCTTTTTGGCTTCCAAATGACTCCTTTTCACTCCTCCAAAGAACTCCAAAAGTCAAAGGCATGTGATTTTTTTAATAAGGAGCCACATGAAAAGTAGAATATTTAAACATAGTACTCATCACTTTCTTTTTCAATGATTTGCTTTATATGGTTACAAAATAATGAAATATTTTATTTAGAAGAACATTTGTTTTGATACTTGGTCTCTTCTGAACCTCAAACAGCCTTTAGGCCCCCCTTTTTAAAGGACACAATGGAAAATAAACAATTCATAAAAATGGACTTGGTGCTCAATGTATTTAATACGGCATAGCAGGTTTCCAGTTAAAGAAAATGCAAAAGAATTCGTAGTTCCAAAATTGTACAATCTCTATTTCCAAACTTTGATTGACTTGTGTGTCTGCCTTTTTTTCCTCTAATACCTCCTTTCTCTGTTTCCCTAGTCACCCTCCCTCTCACCAGTTTGTCTTTTCTGCCTCTCTCATCTCTCTCATGTCTCTGGCATCTCTCTGTGTCTGTCTCTTTCTGTCTCTTTATGTGTATGTGCCTGTATGTCCCTCTCACCATTTTGTCTCTGTCTCTCTTATCATAATATTGCCATTGAACCAGAAAGCACTCATAAAATTTGTCATGTGCCTTGCTTTGTAGCTATATTTCATTAATTTTGTTTTCAATATTTGCTTCCATAAATCAAAAGATTAATAGCAAGATTTTGCTAATAGTAGGACAAATTTGTCCCTGTGATAAGATAAAACAATTAAATTAAGGCCATTGCCCCAGTTGTGTTTCAAGTACTGGGCACATTCGTTACAAAACTGAGGATTGTTTTTATACGTGCTCACACAGTGTTTCTGCCATATGCATGAGAGAATGGGACAAGCTAAAAGCTAACGCCACCATAGAATTTAATGGTATATTTTTATACAAGTTCATCACCCATATCCTAGGTTATATAAACACTATAACTTTTCATTGGGGAAGACAAGGTGCTTTTCCATATATTAAATACATTTCTAAACTGTTACATCCTATGTTTTTCTGATAAAAAATGATGCTCAAGGATAAATAATTCTATGACAAAGCAAATATACAAAATGAAGCCAATGATTGACACAGGCTAGAAAAAAACTTATTTCAAAATGAAGTGTTAGCCAAACTGTGGTAATTACACTGAACAACAGTGTCTACTAAGATGTCCCACATCACAAATTCTTTAGTACCTTGGAAAAAATAAATGCATTGGCTTTCATCTATTCTTCTTCTTCTTTTTTTTTTTTTTTTTTTTGTTTTTTTGCAAGAGTGTACTGAATCCTCTGTTTCCACTTCTAATCCACAATGAGGTAGAATAAAAGAAGTCAATGCTCTTTCAATATTTTCCAAGCCACCTGAAATCCCACTGGAGACTACGAGATAAAAACATCTTCCTGGTGCCAAGAGTTTCTAAGCTCTTTCCTAACAGTAATATTTATTCATGTCTAAAAATGGTAGAATTGAAAGAAAAGGGTTATTTTAGGTGGAGGAAAACTAAAGTGACAATATTGAAATAGAAATGAGAATTTCACAAGTATCTACTGTATACACACAAAATACATCTATCCACATAACAGACAATACTCCCTCTTGAGGAGCTAAATTTACCTGGTTTCCAGAGAGATTTCTATGCCCAGGAGTTCAAGCAAACATAAAGACATTGAGTTTTAACTTGAACTAGATGGAAGATTAAAAACTTGAAATGTGCCTATTATAAAAATCATGTGACAAGAATGCAAATCACCCATGTCATTCAGTTTTATTATAGGCTACCAGTCACTATTTTGTCATTCTGAATGTGAAGTCTTGAACATGAACACTCATCAGTTTAAATATACTTCTTAAAGAGAAGAGAAAAGAGAAAGAGAGATCTAACAAACTTGGATTAAACACGAATCTCATTTTAACCAAGTAGCTATTTGGAGACAAACTTCAAAAAGAAAATGAACCTTAGTTCATAAAGATAAAAGAAATGTGGGAAATCAATCACTCCTTCATTTTATTTAGCAAAATAACCTAGTATTATGATTTAAATAGAAACAAGCTAGGAAAACCAAGATGATAATGGGGCAAGGGAGTCATAAAATTAGCAAATTCTGTTTACTCTAATTCTGATACTTTTCACTTCTGAAATTGATTTTTTACATTTCTGTCACATGCTTCATGAAAAAGTTCCCTGAGGTGTAACTACTAATCAGCCAGCAATGCTTACCTTCGTTTTTAAGATTATAGTCCAGGATCACTTCTGCATTTGAGCACTGTATGAGGTATTACACTGAGAGGGAAATAATTCCATCATTTCAACCTGGTGCTCCTGTGAAATGTGGTGCTAGGAAACAGCAGACGGGCAGTGCATCTGAACAAATCATAGGTCCTGTAATTGCAGCTTAGCTCTAATTACTATTGAGGAGAGTTTTTGCAACTTGATTCCAGGGAGAGGGCAGACTACCTTCTGACGACACTGAACCAAATATATCCTAAAAGACTGACATGTTACTTTCTTTCATGTAATTTTTCTAGGATCTTCCCATCTACTCAGAAACTACCACTCTACCACAGTGGAAATCAAATAAAATAATCTGACAGCCACTTCTCTTTTCTAGAAAAGCAATTTGATTCTCCACAAATATTTATTTATAACAATTTGGAATTTCGGGTATCATTTAAACTTAAGGGGATTTTTCTTTTTCTTTTCTAGGTGGGTGACTAAATCTTTATTTTTAAATTACTTTTTATTTCAAAAAGGAATGTGTTCTTAAAATAGGAACTTTATTTATATCGTTAGTCCAAAATAATTTATTTGCATGCCATGAGGCGTAAAGAATTTACTTGTTTTCCTATGGATTTTTAGGTTTCTATATAGATTCACAGAATATAATTTAAAAATATTGAAGAAAATAATTTGATGTTAATAAAATGAATGAGGATGTTTCTGCATTTCAAATCAAAAACCTAATTTCAGTTATATGAGGAATTATTATGGTGAAATTAGCAGTTAGGCCGACTTGAAACTAAAATGATGTAAAAATGATACATTATTTACTCATATGTATAACTAATTGCACTCTCCATCTGGTGACGTCTGACCATGTGATCAGAATAAGGCTTCTGACAATATCCATGTTACCCAGTGTGGCTATGACTGATGGTTGTTTGCTTAGGCTGAGCTTATCGTCATTGATACTGCATCTGACTGAATGAAAACAACACATTGAAATGACTGATGTTTGCAAATGTCAGAAAGGATTTTACACCTTCAGTTGTGCAACTTACACATTGGCCAACCACAGCCAACACTTTAGTGACGTATGGAACAAATTACACCCACTCGAATTCAACGATTTGGGATACCTGCTTACGTCAGATTTGCACAGTAACTATCGAAAAACAGGTAAACCTAAGGGAATAATTAGATGCAGCAATCAGAATGGTAATTATAAAAGCAGCTCTTAGAAATGGTGCATATGTCCAGTCCAATGATCTCCTTGGTTATGAATAACAAAACAACATTATAAAATGGAGCATAGTATGCTAGCTCCATACTTATGTGCCCCCAAATAACAACTGTGCTCACATAATATTTAATTCTTCCTGATTAAAATAAGATTACAGTCACTGCTGTGGTTTTCACTATTTTGTTTTATTGTTTTGTTTTGTTTTAAATCTATACCTATGATAGACCTCTCTTAAGAAAATTCTTTGCACAGTAGGGATTATGTTGATGTTTCCTTCAAAGTAGTTTTTTTTTTTATGGAGCTAAGTAAAATATTCCATTCTTTTTCATCTGCCCTTAAATATGCCCGATTTTAGAGTATATTGCTAGAACATTTCCAGGTCTGAAAAACGAGCCCATCCTCAAACTCCCAAGCCCTTTATTTGTACCGCTCATGTGTCCTTACTTTAGCTCAGTAGTATACAGAGCGTGGCCCCCAGACCAGCAGCAGCAGCAGCAGCTGGGGACTCGTTAGCAAAGCAATTCCCAGGCTCCATCTGAGACCCGCAGAATCACACACTCTGGGGTTGGGCCCCCACAATATGTATTTTCACCAGCTCCCCTTCACCAGCTCCCCAGGTGATTTGAGAACCACTGGTCCGTGATGCATGTTTGTACTAAGAGCAAGAGAATGAGATAAGAAACTTTTAAGCTTCTGTGGGGGAAAATGTGGCAGAGAGAAAGGCTTAGCAGAGAGGTGACATTTAAGTGGTCATTTAAAGAATGGAAAAAGTCTGGATGAATCTGAAAGGGTGCCAGGCATCTCTCACCCATCACCTGTGCCCTTAGGTTAATACAGCTTCACCAATTAGGAGATCTTACTCTATCAGTCACTTTCTTTTTTCAGTCATTTCATTTTTAAAGAAAGCAAAGACTTGCCTCATTCCTATTAGCCCTTTAGTCTACCAACTACTCTCTCTTTTTCCTTAACTTTTACCTCTTTTTAGAATAGCCTATACTGCCTTCTTTACTCTCCACTGTCACCTCACAAGTCCTGTTATCTAGCTTCTGACTTCCACAGTCTAATAAAACTGTACTTTTGAAGTCCTTTATCAGTCCTCCCTGATTTCTGAATCATTGGTAGAATATGATTCCATATCTGACTAGGCTGGCCAGACCTCCCATTTTACACAGGAGAGAAGACAATGGCACCATCCCATTTCAAATGGCATATATGGTCAGCTTAGTCTCACTGGACTAAATTGAAGGTCTCAGTAGGCTGACCGTATGTACTGTTTGAAACAGGACAGTACTATTGTTTTCTGTCCTGTGTAAAACAGTATGTCTGTTCAGCCTAAAATGGCCTCTTTTCCAAGCTCAATTTTTGTGTTCCTAACCACCTGCTGCACCCCTCCCACCTATATCCTGTTGGCATCTAAACTTCAACTTGTGTGAAATTCAACAAGTCAGTTCTTCCTACTCCCAAGGGACATTCCTCCACTGTTTTTTGTTTTGTTTTGTTTTGTTTTGTTTTACTCCCTGGCACCACGAGTCTCCCAGTTTTACAGACTCTAAAACTTGCAACTATATTTGACTTCTGCCTCTTTTTTGCCCCTGCATCAAGTCAGTTACCTTTATAACATCTTTCACATCCTTCCCCTTTTCATACCCATTTCCATTAACTTCGTTTAGGTCTTCATTAGCTGTTCACTAGCACAATCCTTTAATCACTGTATTCTCCCAGAAGCCAAAGAAATTTTTAAGACAAAAAGCTCGAATCAATGATTTTCCTATTTAAATGTCCCCTTAGTGACTTATGCACTCTGAAATCCAATATCGCTGTTCAAATCCCTACTCTGCTACTTACCAGCTGGACAACATTATCATGAATTAATTGACTTGTTAAGCTCCAGTTTTCTCAGTTCTCCTGAAGGAACTAATGCATGTAAATTCGTCCTAAAGTACATAGAACATGGAAGGATTTTATAACGATAAGTATTATTATCACTATCTGTCACAGAATACAATTCCAACAAACCCAGTTCAGTATCCATCACCATCCTCAAACTTAACTGAAAACTGTTTTCTTACACTTTCTAAGATATGCTAACCTGAATTACTCAAGAGTAAGGACCAAATCCTAGTTTTCCTTCTGTCTGGCTTCATAGGCAGTGCCTCATACCTAGCAGTTACTCCATAACTGTTCACTGCACGAAGCACTGGCTGGCTCTTGTACATTTGCAATTCCTTAGCTCTATCCCATTTTTCATGCCATCGTGCTCCCCAGGATGCCCTTCCCTTTTTGACCCCTTTCAGATGCTCTCCATTTTCAAGTGGGATTTTAAATGCCATCTCTTGCAAGAAATCTTCCTACTTCCATCAGAAGACAGTATCATGATCTCTTCTGAACCCATAATACTTTTCATTTATTTATACCTCTCATATGATGCTTAAGACATTCTATTCTGTATGTGTCTTCTTCTCCAAGGAACTTTGAGCAATTCTGGGTTAGAAACCAGCCTTATATTTTTGCTGTGTGCCTAGTGTCCTGCCCAGAGAAAGCACTTAATGAATGTGTTGAATGAATAAATGAGGTAAAGGGAACAACATCCTCACTCTTACTATAAAAACTGTGCAGCTGCATACCACTTGATTCAAGGTTTTCATTCCCAATGATAATCATGATGGTCTTTAAGAAAAAGATTATGAGAATTAAACAAGAGATACCACAAAATGGCGGCATGAGAGGGACTACAGGAAACTCCTCTGGAGATTACAACTAATAAAACACCTATATTTCAACCAAGGGCCCTCTATACAATGCACAGTCACAGCTAAGAAACCCACTTGTGGCATTAAGGTACAAACAGGCAGGCAGGGGGTTAAACAAAGGAGAAATAAGGAGAAGAGTGGGGACTTGGCTGCACAGTCCCACTTGAAAATCTACCGCTGCGGGAGGGAGGAGGAAGAAGGCAGCGGGAGAGCGCTCCAGGCCTCACTCGATCCACGGGACAGAGGAAAGGGGGCCCACAGGCGGGGCATGAGATAGGACACCTACCTCACTTGGCCTCAGGAGGTGCAGACAAGTCCACAAAATGCAGCAGCTGGACTTCACTTTGGTTCCCAGAGGAGGGGGAACGACTGGGTGGTGAGGAGTCCCAGCGCAAACACTCCAGCCAGGAAGAAGGAGAGAGGGGGTTTTGCACATGTTTCTCAGCCCACAACCAGGACAATTTGAAAGACCAGCAAACAGGACTGATCCCAAGGCTCAGGGCAGAGTCCGCGCATAGGGCAAACCCGAAACAGAAAGATGCAATCACTCCCAAACTCTCTGCATGACCCCAGGAGCCCCAGGAAGAAAGCAAAGCTGTAAATGTCCCTCCCCCACAGACCTCTGCCAGCCAAGTATCAGCAGTGAACACCAACTGCAGCTGGTAGGGTCCAGAGAGGCTGCAAATATGAGAACCCAGAGAATTAAAAAGAAGGGTACAGGTAACTCATCAAAAACTGAGCTCAAAGCAACCATTATAAAAATGCTCAAGGAACTTAATGATAATTTCAACAGAGAGATAGCAAGGATTAAAGACTTACAAACCATTATAAAAGACTAGAGAGAGATAATGACTACATTAACTGAAATGAAGATGGTGTAAAAGTTACCAAACTAGATACAATAGAAGTGCAAAGTAGTGATTTGCCCGAAAAGCCAGCAGAAAACACTCGTTTAGAACAGATAGATATGAGAATCCAAAAAAATGAGGATGGTTTGAGATTCCTCTGGGACAATTTTAAGCGGAAGAATATCAAAAGAATAGGTATTCCTGAAAGGACAGAGGAAAAGCAAGGGATCGAGAAATTATTTGAAGAAATAGTGACTGAAAATTTTCCTAACCTGGTGAAGGAAATAGACATACAAGTCCAGGAAGCACAGAGAATCCCAAACAAGATGATCCCAAACAAGAACACACCAAGACACATCATAATTAAAATGGCAAAAGTGAAAATAAAGAAAGAGAAAATTCTAAAAACAGCAAGAGAAATATAAATAGTAACTTACAAAGGGACACCCATTTGACTCTCAGCTGATTTCTCACCAGAAACTTTATGGGCCAGAGGGATTGGCAGAAAATATTCAACGTGATGAAAACCAAGGCTCTACAACCAAGAATAATGTATCCAGCAAGGCTAGCATTCAAAAATCGAAGGACAGATAAAAAGCTTCTCAGGTGAGGAAAAGTTAAAGAAATATATCACCATTAAACCAATACTGCAAAGAATGTTAGGGAGACTTCTTTAAGATCGGAGGAGAGATGGGAGAGTAGGTAAAATAAGGGAAAGGGATGGAGAAATTTAGTTTGTTAACATAGAATCAAAAGCAACAAGGAAACAAATCTCATGGACACAGTCAATAATTTAGTAGTCACGTGAGGGTAAGCAGGGAGGGAGCTGGGGGGAAAGGAATGGAGACACAAATATATGGTGATGGAAGGAATAATACATCTGACTCTGGGTGATGGACACATAATACAACACATAGAAGATGTAATGTAAAATTGTACACCTGGGACCTATGTAATTTTTACTAATCAATGTCACCTCAATAAATTTTTAAAAAAGAATTAAAGAAACAAGTTGAATAGGGCCCCTTATAAGTGGGGTGTGTTTGTTTCTAACCTTGGGTTTAAAATCAGTGTTCTAGAACTCAGAAGCATTTTTCATAGAAACAAAATCATAAAAGGTCATTGGATTCCTGGGATAGTTTTCAAAAGTTTAACCCACAGGACAGGTGTATTGGATATAACATTTCCAATATTATACATGTAGCATCTTGTCACCAACATTATAAGAGTTCTTCAAAAAAGTGTTTATATAGATGCTCAGTCTTATGAGTGTTTATGAAGATTGTCAGTCTTCTTTGTGAAACATAAAACCATGAATTTTGTTTTCTTCTTTATATTGTAAGATATACTCAGAAAGCCATAACCAGAGGCCAATTTTCTCATGTATTCCAATGTCTACTTTCAATTACCAGGATAAACATGATCTGGTTAAAAAAACAATGTATAATTATCAGTTATAAGTTGTAAATTTAGAAAATAAAAGACCTCTATAAAGTTGTCTATTTATTTGAATGTTTAGATATTAGAACTTGTTCTTTTTCTTGTCTTACAATTCTAAATTTCAGCTTTTTTGTCTCCATCTTGGATAATTTTAAATTGACTACGACCCCAATACTCTAGCTTCGGTTCCTTTACGCCCATCCCCTGACAAATACATAATGACCTGTTAATAAAATTTTAATTACATTCATTAGGTAAGTGTTATTTTAAAGTAACTTGAGTGAATAAATAATTCTATTTTAATGGAAAAATGATTGCCTTCCTAATTATCTAAATTGCAATCTTAGATTTTCACAAATTTACTTACTGAAAGTAGCAAGTCTATAAAGAAGTTATGTTTTTGAAAAAGACATATTTTCACTGTTACATTTGTTCTACCCTGCACTGAACTGGACACTATAGTAAAATGAAAACTGGGATCCTTGGTCCTTAGGAAGGTAACTATCCATCTGGAGAACAAAAATAATATATCTGAAACAATTATAGACTCATAGTAAGACACAAAAAAAAATTAGTGTGAATTATGGGTACAAACTAATCAATAGTACAGGAGAGAATATAACCTCCACAAGGGCAGGGATGTTTGTTCATGAATGTAGCCTAAACACCTAGAACTGTGCCTTGTATGTACTGTGGACTCAAAACACAATGCTGCACCAGAAGGAGAGACCAAAGTGGGCTAGAATGGTTGCAGACAATTTCACTCTGAAGGCAGATTTGACCAAGACCTTAAAACATTTGATTCCTTGGTTCCTCCTTTTGCTTACCACCTACATCCAGACTATTGACACGTCCTGTTTGTTGTCTTGACCTCCAACATATATTGCAAATATTTCTGCTTTTCTCCTGTCACTGCCACATTCTAGACCAGGCCATCAACATCTATCTGGACCACAGCTAATGGCTCTAAACAGATTTTTCTGGGACCACTTATGTGCCCCTACACTTGGTTATCCATACAGCAGCCAAGCAAACAGCTTAAAAATACAAATCTTTCATGTTACTTCAGTGCATAATGGTTTTCCACTGCATTTTGAATAAAATCTTACCATGGCCTACAGCTACCATATGAGTAACTTCCAAAGTCTCACCTTGTACTACCCACCTTTTATCTCCCATACCACCAAATCTAAGCTCCCATTCTCTTTCCCAAATATGTCAAATTCATTTTTATCTCAAGGTTTTTTTGACTTTGCTGTTTCCTCAGCATGGAACTCTCTTTCTCCAGTTCAGTTGTGTCTCAGCTCTGCTGCAACATGATTGAGGCCTTCAGGAAGGACTTCTCTCTCTTACATTGCTCTATTTTATATACTCCAGCCACTTAAATGTCTCTCTAAAATTATCTTGTTTTATTTGTTTACTTGTTCATTGTCGTCTCCCACTAGAACATAATCTCTATTATAGCAACACCTTAATTGTATTCTATGGGCTGTATTCCCAGCTTCTAGGACAAGGCCAGGTCTATTGTAGGCACTCAATACATATTTTGAATGAATGAATGACTCCTTAGCCTTTTCAAGTATAAAGACACTTTTTAAACATTAAAGGGTTTGAAGGACTCCTCATAAGCTAGTACTGGTTTTTTATTTTTCCCCTAGTATTCACTGATTATATGCAATGCTGTGTGAAGTCAGTAACATTTAAAATGTGAGTATTTCATTATCATGGTAGGGCTAACATACATTTGGCATGAGTATGGTATGTGTGAGACATGGCATTTATTCAATCTACCAAACACTTGGTGCATATTTCCATTTACAGGTACATGAGGATTCTCAGCCCACAGATGTTGTGGGACCCACTGATTGATATGCCGACTTGATACCCGAGAACAGAAGGAGTCGCAGCTGTCCTCATTAGAGCTTTTTCAAGACAGAGATAAGAATAAACTCAGGATAAGGTCTTATCCTAAACGAAGAATAAACTAACTTACTTTTTGAATCCTATAACAGTAATGTAGATTTTATTGGTTATCTTTACACATTTGTATAACAATGGCTAACACAACATTTATTATATGCTAACACTGTGCTAAGCACTTTATGCATATATTAATTAACCCAATCTTCAAATTAACACAGTAAGGGAGGAACTTGCTATTACCTGCCTTTTGTAGATGAGAGGGCAGGATGCACAAAGATTAAGTATCTTGCTCAAGGTCACAAAGCAGGTAATTAATTGGCAGACCTGAGATTCTAATCCACATTGTGTTGCTTGAGAGTCCATACTTTAACTACCCTGCCCTGCTGTCTTTACACTAATAGAGAATCTCTTGTATCCTATCTAGCATACAAGAAAAATTACATATCAGATGTCAGCTGCTTCTAAATATGCATGTTCCACTCCCAAACACTTTTAAGTAGTAGTTTGTCTCATTACTGCCAAATAAAGGTCTGAAATGCTTAGCAGCAAGTGACTTCTTGAAGCAGTTCTGTATCGTGGGAAATCATGAGGAAAATCTAAATCGAATACTAACTGTGCCTTTAATATCACTGTGAAGACAGCATGATTTTCTAGGACACACTGTGAAGTCTGAGGTGATAAGATAGCATATCTTAAGATGACTTGGAACCAAAAATGGATTTGTGTTATTCCCAAATCACCGTGAATGTTCTATTTTGACAGGTTAGAACATGTGAATTCAGACCTCACCTTAATACATAAGGTCTTCAAGTGTGCAAACCTCAGAGATTTCTGCATCATATTGGGTCAGCATGTTTATGAAGAAAGTTCAATATTAGCTTAAAGAACCTAGACAGAATGCCAATAAGACTTAGGTTGTTTTGTCATTCATATAAGGTCCTTCATTTATTCTAACACCATCTATTCCCTTCTTTTAGAAGAGATCAATTCACTTTCTTGTGAAATGTGAATGATTCAAGGAGTTGAGCCTACTGAGCACAGCACATGTTGTGCAACATGACCCTTATGTAATAAATCTTTCAGAAAGCAGGTCTCTTTTCCAAATGGGGCCTGTCTTCACGTTTCTCATGTAAGGCTTGGCAAATGGGACATTCTCAGTTTGACAGTCCATTTCTCTGCTCTTCAGCTGACAACTCTTTTACACAGACGTCAGCCAAAACCTTTATTGGAGCACGTAGGGGATCAAAACTTTTGAATCATGTCCAGTCAAGGAAATCCATCATCCTTGAGCTCTCTGTCTGCTCTGTGTCCCAGCAGCATCATAGCACTCCTGCAAGTCATCCAGTTCCAGTGAGATGACACAGAACACTGGATGGGGAAGAATTAGCTGTCAACATGAAGCCAGCAAATATTTGCATGCAATTCTTTGAGAGAAAGTCTGTGGGTCCTAATTCAAGAATTCTTGGTGTAAAGCCTAAACAGAAACAAAGCCCCAAACAAATGCTCATTTGGGGGCAAATGGAATCAGGTTTAATCAGTTCTCAAAGGATTTTATGATTCAAAGAGATTTAAAAAATCTCAGCATATATTTCTGAAAAATTGCTAACTGAATATCTTCTTGTATATCAAATTTGATTTTTTAGTTACTAGAAGATCCAGTAAATAAAGGACCTCTACAATGAATCTTTTTTGTAATGCAAATACTTGTTTCATAAACTGTAGATGTAATCCAGATTTTTTTCAGTTTTTATAAAATTTTGAGATTTTCAATATCATGTTTGCTTAAGCTAGAACACATAGTGATATTGTATGCATAGCAGCTAACTTCCATTAACAATTTACAATGTAGCCTGGAGGTCAAGTTCAGGTTTAATGTAAAATTTTAAAAAAAAAAAGAATTTCAAAAAGCCCCTGCTCTTAAGTGGACAGAAACTTAGTTATCCTCTGCTTCAAAGACTGCATTTCATGGATGAAGAAATTTAGGTTCTGAGAGGTTACATGACTTGCCCAAGGTCCCTGTAATAGTTACAGACATTAAGTTATAACAGCTATAAGAATAATGACAGTGATTATGATGATAGTGAGAGCACTGTGATGTATTGAGCATTTACTTGAGCTAAGCCTTTTATGGACTTTGCTACAAGCCTAGATGAAGATTTTATTACATGTGCTCAGCAGATGAAGCATCAATGCCCAGGATCCCACAGCCACTACACTGACAACTCAGAACCCTATTTTAACTTGAAAGACTGTGCTCTGAGACACTAGTTTAAACTACTTCTCAGAATACAACAGAGCTGAGAGTCATATTGTCCTGAACTATAAATAACAGGTTAGTTAGGAAAGATGTATCTACAACCTTTAAGGTTTATTCATATATTCGAAAGCATTTTTTAAAAATCAATATTAAACCATCCTTACTAATGCCATACCCTCACAGATATACACTAGGAGTATACCAGGAGTACACGCTCTAGAATAAATGCAGGCCATCTCCTGCTTGTATTCCCACCTTTAGATGCAACCTTCTCTACCCAGGCCTCTCCTCAGTCTGCAGGCCAAGGGAATCAACATGGGGTCTATGGACATGGAGTCTATGCTCTCCCTCCTACACACACAGAGCACATTCTATGTGACCTGGGATTCCATGTGCCCCTGCCCTAAGAGCCCTGGAACCACTTCCAGGGCCTGCCTAGATCTTTTTTCCAGATCTCTCACACCTGTATGAGTTAGGGAGTAGCCTCCAAGTGGTTCTTTCAGGAAATGTAGTTAGAGCCTGACAGTGGGACATGGGTCCACAGGCCTGTAATCCAGGGCTGGACTGGGGTAGGAAGGAAAGAGGGTGGGACAGGGGCTACATGTGATTCCATGTTCCAGCACAGAACTTGGAGGTATCTGGGAATTCTAAAATAACTGGCCTCACATGGTTATGATTATCCATTTGTCAATGCAGGGGGATACAATATACTTTACCAGCTTAATGACTTGATTTCTTAACTTTAAAATAGATATGTGTTGGCCTCAATCTGAATTTCCCCCCTAGGCCTTGCAAATGGTAGGCAGGGCAAGGCAGGCTCGCCGGCCTTTCTACTTCCCAGTGCTGCTCTTGCTTGGTTTTTTTAGTCCTTTGATCTCTTTGACATGGCTCCATAATTGCTTTGGTTCCTGTTTTCCTCACTCTACCTTTAACAGTGACCTTGTATAAAATCCATCTATCTGAACGTCATCCGACATTTAATGGCTATAAGCCACACACTGTACTAAGTGTGATGAGTATAACGATAGACAAGAAACTCTTATTTTCACCCCCTTATGGAACTGTCTTGTGAAGGGTTCACTTCCATATGGAGGCATTTAAAACACAGAGTGTTAGGTGTGATAGGAGGAGTAATACTGAGTATGTTGAGGGAGCATAACTCTTTCATAGGTATCCAGTAAGGCTTCCCTGAAAAGGTAAGCTCTAAACTGAAAGCCTGAAGAGTAGGATTTACCTAACCAAAAGGGAGTGAGGCAGAAGAAGAGAAAAGCTGGTTCCAGGTTTTCTGTAAGTAGTGGGAACTACACATAAGGCCAGGCCTGATGTCACAGCAAACATGGTGCCCTGAACTCAAAGAATTTCAGTACTGACTAAAGCATGTCTCTGGGATGAGAAATGTTCATGAAGAGGTAATCTGGGGCTAGACCAATGCAGGTCTTATTGTAAGTCATGTTAATATGTTCAGTGAAGAGTTAAAGGCAGATTTAAACAAGGGCATGACAATGGTGAGACTTTCAAGTTGGGAACGTCAATGGTTGGACAAGGCCTTAGATGTTTGTATAAGAGGAGCTGGTGGGGAAAGGATGGGAGGGAGGGGCAGAGACGATGGAGCTAAGGAGTCCAAGTAGAGGGCATTATAGTAATCCAGGTGAGAGGCAATGTTGGCATGAACTGCGAGTTAGGTTGTAGGAAGAAAAGAAGATAAATCAAAGAGGTGGACTCAATAGGACAGGGTAACTGATTGCATATGGGACTGATATCCAATGGACTAATGCAAAGCTCCTAGCCTGGGTAGATGGAGCGATCAATCACAGAGAAAGGACATAGAGGGAAGAGTAAGCTTGAAGGGAGTTTTGACTCCAAGTCAAGGCTTTTAGTACTACACACCAAGATTGGGAGGCCAGGGCCGAAGTGCTAGACTGTGGAGAAAGAACTCTTCACATTGCATTCTGTTTCTTCACCATCACAAGGAAGGGGAGAAAAACTCCAGCCATGAAAATGGGAATCCTTAAATGACATGCTCATTTATAATTCCTCTAAAAATTGATAATCATTTGTTTAAAATATTTGGCTACCACAAAAGTTATCATGACTATTCAATAAATCACAATGTGTCTGAATTTTCACAATTATATTTGATTTCTGTGTGTCTCAAATATTACAGCAAGAATTCAGATGTAGTCAATATACTAGGATTTCACTCTGAAGTATTTGATGTTAACATATTACATGTTAATACCTTAAAAATGAAGAAAGTTATTTTGAGAATGGCTAATCTATACCCCTCTCTAACATACCTTCTCTAACTGTACACATGCATTTCATAGTACATGTATATCAGAAATTAATCCTTATCAATAAATCTGAGTTATAGCCTTTTCTCAGTATCCAAGAATTTCACATGGGCTATTACTGGAAGGAAAATTTTAAGTAATAGCTCTTAATTTAGGAAAAAAAGAATAATATAGTATTTATTTGTGAAGTTAGCAGCTACTGGGGAAAAGCAAAAACAAAAAATAAACCAACAAACCCACTTAAGAATGGGTTCAGTTCCTGAGAACAAACTTTGCAAAGTGAAGTGTATCATTTTGTTCAATATTGATGAATATTGTCTGCATTATTCATTGGCTATATCATATACAGTACAGTTGGGTCTTTTTAAAAAAAATCCAAAATTTAGGTTAAAAGCCAAATTCCTTAACAGAGTTACTTTTGAACTTTTGAACATTCGTGCTATGTGAATTTTTGAAGTTAAAGAAGTAGAAATCAATACTATGTAGGGGAAAAAAAAATCAAAAACGGATGAGAAACTTGCAAGGGCTCCATCAATCTTTTAAGTGAGCTTAGAGGAAAATGTCAAGTTGTTGTGTCAGCAATGCCAGATCTCATGCCTATGTGGCTTTGGATACAATTCTTAATTACTTTATATCTCAGTTTCTTTGTGAATAAAATAAATAGGTTCAAAACAAACTCACAAAATACCATAGAAAATAAGGTTTATAATGAGTTCCTCTTCATTTGATAAAAACTATAGCATTGTTTTTAGGTCCACCTTATTTTATCTTTACACAGACCCATATCCCTGTGAAGCAAAAGGATTGATTTTTTAAAAAATCCGTCCTTTAGTGTAATGCTGTTTGAGATTGATAATAAAATCTTTCCCCAGGAGGGGAATGGGCAATAAAAAAAATAACAAAATAAGAGTAATTTAACAGAAGTATTACCCATGCCTAGATTAAGGGATTTGAATTCTACATAAGAACTGCATTTTACAGTGGGCTGAACATACTAAAGCACAACCTATCCAGGTAAAAACAAACCACACCTTTCTGTGGATAAAATACAGACCAGAACTGACAATAATCAGACAGGCGGCCCTGTCCTCACTCAGAACACTGTACAATAAAATGAACTTTTCTGTTTATCTTTCTCAATTTGTTAAGGGTTCTCTTAGTGCAAATGACAAAGTAGAAAGTCCACAGAAGCAGAATCTAAACTGTTTGGCTCTAAGAGAGGTTATTTATCTGTCTCACTCTGAACAAGGTAGCAGAGAGGACTAAAGAACATTCCTGAGTAAACAATGGTAAAATCTGCTGACTAACCATGAAAATGATGGCTTGAAACAGTCATGTTATAGTCAAATTAATTGTAGCTAGTTACAGGAAAAGACTGTTAAAAGCTACAAAGCTTATAAACAAACTAGATGGAAGTGATGCTAAAAGAAGCTAATTTATACTCATTCTTGCATACAGAGAAAACGATATTTTTCATATGGTATAAATCATTAGCCTTTAGAAATTATCAACTATCACCTTTTCTTGTAGTTGGAAAGAGATGAGCAATTACGAAGGACTATGAGGGAGGCAGGTTAGAGGAGCGGGTTTAGCCTGAGGAGCTCTTTGCTTCTCCTGCTCTCTCTCTCCTTCCTCTCCAACTCCTCTTCAGCCCTTCCTTCCGAGACAACTCTCTCCAGGCACTCCTCTGGCCTCTTTGATCAAGTGGCTCTGTCTCTTTGAGGCCTGCTCTTCCTCGTCTGATTCTGTGTATGTGGGTGGACGTTTAGGTTTCAACACTGGTTTTCTGCTGGTGACCCTCTACATCCCACCTCTGGGTGATCCCAGCCTCTCAGGGCATCACCTCTGCGAAGGACTGCTACTCAGCCCCGGCCTCTGCCTAAGCCTCAGCTCTTTACGACCAGATACCTGCTGGGCATTGCAATGCAGATGCCCCATCACCATGTCTAGGACCCAACTTCTGTGGGCTGAGATTTTACTCTGATATGTGAGAGATGAAGGCATTCATCCTAAAGGAGTATCCTGAGATAATAAAAGATACACATAGAAGAAAGCCGGGGTAAAGAGTAAGAAAGGGAAATTGTCAACAATATTTCTTATAAATCTTCAGTGAACACGAATTAGCTATTTTAACAATACTTTTAACCATCTGAGTACGTAATAAATCTAACATTATTTAGACTTTAAGCTCAAATGAAGGCTGGCCCCTTGTTCTGTCGGGTTTGTTTGCCTCTCATTAAATATTCCAACCAAATTGAGAAACAGAAGTAGCAATGCTGTTTACGTGGAATTCTCCTCGGTTTCCAAGCACTGCTCCTTTCCCACGCAAAGTGGAGAAGTAAAGGCCGCTTGTTTGGGAGGTTCCATGTGGTAGCTGATTGCATCCCCACCTGCACTGCCGAGAGCTAGACCCCAGGGAAGAACATCAGAAAGAAAAACAGAAAAGAAGATAAAAGAAAATAATGAATTCATTTCTCTCTGTACCAAAATCTCTGTGTGAAGCAGCAGTAATATGTTGTACCAAAATGTTTTGGTATCATTAAAATAAAAAAGGTTTTTCTAAACGTGAGGTGCTCATGTATTTAGATTGTGCTTGGCTAATGTAATGCCCACATTGTATTTTAAAAATTTAAAGTGCTACACGATTTTCATTGAAAATTTATAAGAATTCCTTCATGGATACATTTTTAAAGTAAAAGTCAAAACAAATTTAAATTCCCATACATTTGCAGAAAAAGTTGAGCTGGATTTTTTTCGTAGACAACTCCTCCCCTTGTATTTTTTTGTTTTTTTATTTAGACTTAATTGGGTTGATTTGCTTAGCAATAATTACATAGGTTCCAGGTGTACAATTCTACAGTGCATCATTTATATGCTGCATTAAGGGTTTACCACCAGTGTCAACGCTTTTTTTCTTGTGTTCTTTTTATTTTTTTAATTTTTTATGTGGGTGGTTCCCTGGCTGGGAATTGAACCCGGGTCTCAGCATTGACAGCGCCAAAACCTAACCACTACACCACCAGGGAACTCCCTTTTCCTTGTGTTCTTTAAGTTAAATAACTCTACCGTAACAACTCTCCTATCTTTCCTTTTTCTTCTCAGAGCCGCACATCCACCAGGTCCTAGATGTTTAATTCTACAATATGTCTCAACTCATTCCTGAGACTGACCCTTGTCCTACTTCAGTCCCTCATCTCTTCCCATCATTCCTGCTCTCCTTCACGTCACATTTATTCTCATTAGATCCATCTTCCAGGCTGCTGCCAGAACAATATATCAAAAATCCAAATTGAACCACATGACTCTTCTGCTGAAAATATTTTTTTCATTATATACTCAATACATATCTCCTGAGGGCCAGTACCTATCTGTCAGAGTAATACACAGTGTTGAAAATAGGGCATGAACGAGCCAGCAGGGTGTCCAGGCCCATGAGCCTAGCCTTCACCATGTGATTTACATTAATGTGGCTTATAAGGTCCTCCACGATGAGACATCTGTCATTTGAGCTTCATGGCTCACTATCCTTGTCTCAAACAGTCCAACCACACCACACACCTGTCTTGAGTTTCCTGTATACATCATGCTCTTTCTCACTTCTGTAATTTTCTCCCAATGCCCCTTTCTTCTCCCGACTCCCACGTTTATCTGCCTATTTCTATTCATTCTTTAGCAGAGGAAATCTCTCTTTGACCACCCTCCACTGTGTTCCTATAATACCCACATTCCATATCACTATACCTACTATATTGTGTTGTAAATCTCTGTGTGTGCGTGTATGTAAAATTTTAAGTACAACCAATTCTAGATAAATATTTATTTAACAACTACCAAACTCAACATAATCATTCATATATCCTATAATAGTTTCAGAAAAAATTCCTGGCAAAGAGATCCTCATGTTATGGAGAATTATAATTCAGGGAAGAGGGCAGGAGGCAGGAGGTGCTTAGATTGCTACTCTAATCCCATACCAACTTTGGGCTTTAAAAAAATTCAGACAATTCCACGAATATAGACTAAACCCAACTGACTCTCCTGTTCAGTAATCTCTGTTGCACTAGTATATTTGTCTTCCTGATCGAAGTAGTAATAATTGTTTTGTGATAAAGGATGGTCCTTTTGCTATAGAAGGGGGATTTAGGAAATGCTCTTAACAGATGGCTTTAAAAAATCTTCAGGAGATACAAGGAATCCAGGAGAAAACTGGGTATGAACATATACTGAGAGAGTAGCAAGTTATCATAACCTGCCAATGGACAATTATGACATGAACAAAAAGTCTCATACCACTGGGCTACTAAAGTAAAAACTAGTAAGACTTTCTCCATGCCTTCAGACTACTCCATGAGACAATGGGCCAGCTACGCAGTCTCACCTAAATTGAAGTCTGATTAGTGGAGAGTAAGATAAAACTACCTCCTTAGCTAAGATCTTAGAATAATTGTTTGTTTGTTTGTTTCATTTTAACCTACTTCTAGTTCTACTTAGAGTTGGTAATATAAATGTTGGTTATATATCAGATACACAATTTCACAGTGAAACTAAAGTTTCTCTAATAACATAGGTCCCAAAGTATACATGAACACAGCTACTTTCCATCCGTGAGACCTATTACTGTAATTTTCTAATTATATAGAGCTGGTATCTACTTTAAATAGAAACTTTGTGTATGTCAGTATATTTCTAGTAGAAAATGTGGCAGCTGGACTTAGGCTCTTTTATAATTACTAATCTTGGGGAAAAATCAGGTTAATTTAAGGGTTTATTAAAACCTTATAAGTTGTATAACCTCTAATTCTTATTAGAAAAAAACTATAATTGCTTTTTACCTAAATTATATTTCAGTATTTTTAGTAAATTACTAAGATGAATAGTAGTGATGTCCCCAGTAAGGAAAACGATGAATAAAATAATTGCTTTTTGGTTTGTACTGACAGTCTTTTTTCATTTAGAAAAAAAAGCAAATAACTGGTGGCCATGAATAAATGTTGATGTGTTTGAATTTATGTAAGTTTTCTTGGGATACTATATTTAACCCTCATAATGTTTTTAAACTGACATATGCCCATTTTTCACATTAAGAAATTAATGTTTAATTATTTTTCCTGTTCCAGCACTTACTCTTTAATTACATATTTACATGGTGTTATTGTTGGCTAGACACTTTAGACATTACTTACTTTCCTTACCAACACCCTGAATATAGATGTGTGTGTGTGCATGTGTGTGCACATATGTGTGCATCCATACACACACTGATAGATCCTTTATATCATGCTCATATTTATGTTGCACACTTAAGTACTATAGACTTCCATTCATAAGCTCAAATCCATTTATCCATTCACTGAAATATTTATTAAACATCTACTATGGGACAAGCCCTGTGTTCATCTTGACCAAGACCTGGTCCTTGCTCTCAAGAAGTTAGTAGAGAAAATGAAACAAGCGTAACTCTCCTTTCTCAGTACATAGTGAAAGTTAAACCCTATCTAAAAATTACAGCAATAATACACAAAGACAAGCTGACATAATAGGTATATTCATCTCGCCTTCTCAAATCAAACTCATCAGAGGGTGTGTGGGTGTCTATCTGCATATGTGCAGTCACTCTGAGACCATCCATGAAGCACAGAAAGAAAATACTTTTATGTTACTTACCACCTTACTCATCTATGTATTTATCGTTGCTCTATTTATATACGAAGAACCATTTAGGATCAACTCATTCCCAGTCAAGTATTATTCATTCCCAGTCAAGAAGGTATCCTACCTATCTAGTAGGAAGCCATTCTTTTACCTCGCAAAGTCATTAGACTCTGTGCCTGAAGCCTGAAAGTCACATTGGCCATCTACTGTTTGTTCAGCTGATCACAAATCAGAGGTAATGCCATTCACATTGATAACAGGCTTTGCTCCAAGTGTGTTAACTTCTGGTTTGCCGTAGTTTCTTGTCCCTAAGAAAAGCACACTCAACTTCCTGCATAAAACTTTAACTAGAACTATTACCTGAATAAGAATATTCCTTTACACACACACACATACACACACACACACACACACACACACACACATACACACTCAGACACACACATTAAATCTAGAAATGTATGAAATTTCCTAATTACTTATTCCATATGAGAATCAGGACTAATGTGCAAAAAAATTAATTTATGTGTTATTAACTTACCCTGACATACACATTAAATTATCTGACAAATCTGGGCACATTAGAAGAATACATCTCAGTATTATGGTTGACATAAGCCTATGTGACAATGACTTTTTATTTTAGGCTTGTGGAATCTCACTAATAGAAAACTATCTATTTCAATGAAAAATAAATCCTGGATAATATGGAGAAGTATCACAAATAATTTGACTTTTCTGTATAGCGATTTTTAGTAGTTAGATCTTTGCTTTTTAAATGTGTCTTTGATCACAATTAGCAACTTTGTCTGTTATTGGCTTAGTGGTATAAAATTAAAAATGAGAATTCCAAACTCAGGTTTCAATCATTAATGAATACTAAATGGCCTCATACCAAAACCAGATAACTCAAAAAAATCCCCTTGGCTTGCTTAAATATAACTGGCAGAGTTTAAAATACCTGCTTGTTAACTGTTTTAATTTGTTGCTTGACCATGTAGAAATAATATAAATACACAATGTTTAGGTGACAGTTAAGATGTTCATATCTCACTACAATTCATATGAATTTTAACACAAGCTTATAAAGTACTTCAAAAATCAGTCAAAAGCTTTCATAATTTGAATAATATTTTATCCAAAAGTTCAGTAAAATGCATAAATTTGGTTTCAGAGTTAAATTCACTGCAATAAGATTTAATATGTGCTTAAAAATAATAACCAACAATTTTGTACAAATTTCTATCTAGCAGGTGCTATGCTAAATGATTTATGCGCATTATATAACTTAATTTTCATTAGAATCCTATGAGGTGGGTTCTAATATTTCCACATCACAGAGAAGATTGAGGGACTTTAGTGAGTTGGGTAACTTGCCCACTGTTAATAAGTGACAAAACTTGGATTGAAACCAAACCTTAGTGACTCCAGAGCCAAATTCCAGCTTATATTTCGTCCACTGTGGATTAGAAATTAGAAGACCTGGAATGGAGTCTCAGTATCAATCAATAATTAGCCTTGAACCCTTAAGGAAATCACCGAAGTTCTCCAAACTTCAATTTTCCAACTGTAAAACAGAATTAATAAATCATCCTAACCATTTTCACAGAGTTACCATGAAGATTCAAGAGATAATGTAAATAAGAAAACTGTAGAGTGATCTATTCATATATATACTATTTTATTACATTGTAATATGTTACCATTTTAAAAGTACTAAAGCATTTTGTAAGGGCCAATGACATTAAATCAAATATCTTGTTAGAGAAAGAGACTTTAGGAAGTGGCTGGAGCTATTTTTTCTCCTAGTATAGGAAATTTTAGGCAAGTTGCCCAGGATGGCACAGGGCAAGTATTAGCAAAAGCACTCACTGTCAGTGAGTACCATGATAAATGAAGGAGAGATCAGAGTTATGGACAGTGTTACAGACTAAACATTTGTATTTTCAAAATTCATATCTTAAAACCCCAACCCCTGTTGTGACCATAGTTGGAGTTAGGACCTATGAGGAGGTGAAAGTTAAATGAGGTCATATGGGAGGTCCCTAATCCAATCAGGTGATGCCTCTATGAGAAGGGGAAGGGACACTACAGGGCTCTTTCCCAGTCACGTAAGGACACACAGAGGAGGCAAAACCATCTGCAAGCCAGGAAGAGCGTTCTCACCAGAAGGTGATTTGGTGGGAACCTTGATTTTGCACCTCCCAGTCTCCAGAATTGTGAGAATAAATGTCTGTTAATGCAGTGACCTGGTCTACGGCATTTTGTTATGGCAGCTCAAGCTGACTAATACAACCAGTATCATGTTCACGCTTCATGCTGCCAATGTCACCCCAAGAGCAGGGCCAACAGAGCCCTGCCCAGCTGTCAGCAGTGTAGTCTGACAGATCACATGAAGGGGTGACAACCTGCCATTGGGGCCCATGAATGTAAGAATGTCCTAGGCAAGCGTAGCATAAATGGGACTTAGTTTAAATTGCTTTGCCTAGAACAAAACTGTCCAAGCTCAAACAATTACAGTAAATAGCCTCAGGAAAACAATAAAGCCATACCAATAGAAAAATTAAAAAGTTCCTAATGAGGCAGTCCCATATCTCTAAGTATAAATTATTGCTAAAACCTTGAGACCAAATGCATGGAAAGAGTAGATAGTAGAATAACTCTAACAAAATTACAATTGAGCAAAGAATGTCTACATTAAAAATAAAGTAACATAGTTCACTTTATATCTTTCCCTTTTCCACAGAGCACACTTCCTTCTAAATTAATCTACCAGAGTTTCCTGAGTTAGAAGGGAAGCTAGCTGAAGGCATTACATATTTAAAAAGAACACTTTGAAATATTACTTCTGCAGCTTATTTTCCGTAGGATGAATATAAATCTTATTTCTTAGGAGCTGTGTCTTACTTTACAAGAAGATAAGCAAGTTTTCAAATGCAAACATAGCTTCCCAGGATGATCTAATCTTAAATTCCTAGTAATGCAAAAGTCATAGATGATAAAATGTTTCCACCTTACCTTCTTTCACACTAATCACCTTCCAGATGATTTAAAAAGAACATCATTTGGGGAGCATTTATTCCATGCAAGGTACTACTCTGGGTGCTTGTGACAGGCTCTGCTAGTTTTCTTGCCAATCTTCATGCTACCAGAAGTATTTGTTTAGCAAATTGCTTCCTAGCTAAAGAAAACATTTCCCAGCTCTCTTTCTAGCAGGCTGGGCCACGTGACTAGGTTATGGCCAATGAGATATGAGTGGAAGTGATAACTTTCAGAGTGTGTCCTTAAAAGGAGGGCTGTGTAATGTGTTTTCTCTAGACTACCTCCTTCCTACGGCCTGCAATGTGGATGTGGTGGTGAGTTGATCATACAGAAAAAAAAAAAATGAAGATGAGAGGTGGTGAAGCAAGTAGACAGAGTAGCCCATGCTCCCAAAAAGTTGTTATACCTTCCTGGATTGTTAATCAAGACAGAAAGAAGCCTTTGTTTTATGAGAGGAACTGTATTCCTGAGCTCTTGTTACAGTAATCTGTCTTGTATTTTCATTAACAGAGTGCTGTACATATACCTTGTGAGGTATTACTATCCCAGTTTTATCAGCAAATTGAGACTTAGATTAAAGGACTTCCTTACAATCACATACTAGTAGGTTGCAAGTGGTGAGGCTAGGATTTTAATCAAGTGCCTTTCCTGTTAGATCTTTTTTATACTAATAGAGAGAAAATTGTTAATTTATAGAAAATTAGTATCATACCGCTTTCTAATCCCTGATCTATTAATCTCATATAAAAAGGTTTCAGTGTCTTTGAATTAGAATCAGTGCTACAAACCCCTATTTTTCTAATGAAGCACCTGACAGTCAGTTACCGACTCCTCCAGGACTGATACCTCATAAAATGTTCCATTAGGAAAATTATGGAAAGGAAGTACGCTCACTCTCCTGGACTGAGAAATGAAGGGCAAGTCAGAACGCCCTTACAGTTTATAAAATAATACACTGGAAAATCACCATAACTCAGAAGCAGGTAAGAATGTTTTGGTGTGCATTTTCTTACCTACTGTTATCTTTAACTAAATACATAAATTTGTTTTCAGAATGCAACATACATGTGTTCATTCAACATTGGTCAAATATTGAGTGCCTATACTGCGAGTGGCAGGCACTTCTTTAGATATTGGGGAAACAAACTAGACAGAATCCCTACATGCATGGGGATTATATTCAAACACATCTACTATAGATAATGCCTTATACAAATGAACATAACAGGCTTTCAATATGTGCCAATAGTTTGTATTTTAAAAATAAACTTTATGTTTTAGAATAATTTTAACTCGAGTGAAAAACTATAAATATAATACAGAGTTTCCATGTACTCTCCACATAGTTTCCTCTAATGGTAACATCTCATATGACCACAGTACACTTGTCAAAATTATGAAATCAATATTGGTACATTTCCACTAACTAAATTCCAGACTTTATTCAGATTTCACTGGTGTATCTTCTCTACCCAGGTTCCAACCCCAGAATACCACATTACATTAGCTCATCAAGCTTCTTAGTCTCCTTGAGTCTCTGATAGTTTCTCAATTGTTCCTTTTTAACCATGACCTTAACAAGTTTGAGTACTGGTCAAGTATTTTGTAAATGTCCTTCAATTTGGGAGTTTTTGATGTTGTTTTCAGGATTGGACTGGATTTACAAAATTTTTGAAAGAATACCACAGAGGTAAGTTCTCTTTTCATCACTTCATACCAAGGGATAGACGATACTATAGAATGACTTACCACTGGTGTCATGCTCATCTCCAAGGACTCCTAGTTCTGTTTATTGCATAATGGTATTTAGAAACCCAGATTGGCATTGGATGTGGTCCTTGCTACTGGGATATTATTGTCTCCATGCCCTCCCAGTGAGTAATGTGATTTTTAAAATTAAATAAGTTTTGAATGTCAGAACTAATGAGTTTCATTTCTGAAAGTCAACATTAAAATATAGCACATTTATTTGGGAATATATATATATATATATATATATATATATATACACACACACACACACACACACACACACATGCATATAGACATGTTCACACACACACTAATTTAGAGCTAGTAAAATAATGTTAGGTATAAAATGCTAAAATGAATTATTTAAATGCTACAACATTTCTGTTGTTTATGTTCTAAGCTGCTAGGTCTTAAGGAATTTACACAGGAGCTTGCTTACTTCCAGCAGAAAGATGCTTTGGAAGGCTCCTTAAAAGAAAGAGGGCGTGATCTTCTTCATCATGTCCTGTGGCCTGCTGCTGGGCACGTAGCAGGGTGACCGGTACTCTAGCAGGCATGTCGGGTACTAGGGCCATAGGTTAGGATTGGTCAAGTGTTGAGCTGATCGAAGACTGGATTCATTAACAACTCTGGAGGGATCACATAAATCCTGGTTGCAGATCTCCAGACTTATTGTGTGTGGGAGAAAAATAAACTTAACATCTGTCGAAGCCATTATCATCAGGACTTTGTTTCTGAGTCAAATATGATTCCCAACAATATAGGTTGTTTGGAGAAGAGGCAGTGGGAAGTAACATCTATTGAGAACTTACTAAATATAAGTTATCTAGGCATTTTACTTTCTGTAATCATCCAAACAATACTATGCTTATACTTGAGAAAAATTAAAGATTAGTTACACTAAGACTCTTGTCTAGGCTGGCACAGCTTAGTATTGAAACTAAGCCAGTATTTAAACTAAACCTGGTTTTCCCATCACAACATGCTAAAATGTCTTGCTTATCTATAGGAGGTACCCAGACCTATGCTGATTACTGGCAATGAGGGCAAACACATACATTGTTATGTCTCACTCAACAAGTAATATAGATCAATATTTAGATAAATAAAACTATGTATCTTTAAATATGCAATCGAACAGAAACATGCACCCATAGTTTGCTTCCTCCTACTTCTCTCTGTGATCAGCACATCAAATAGTAAAAGTGGCGTCAGGGCCATTTTAGAAGTATAACCAACCTCAGCACTTACTGCCCTGGGTCCACATAAAACTATGTTTTTTTCTCTCTGGGCTAGAATGGGAAACCACTCAAACCATTCATCAATCTATCTATTTGCTTATACATTCATATTTACTGAGCATCTACTGTATATTGGTAACAAAGGGTTGGGGTGCTCCTGATCTCCAGTGAGTACAGAGCAGAGATGCTGCTAAATGCCCTACAATGTTTAGTCCCTCGACACGTCGTACTACAATGACCACATCCAATGTGGTACAAAGTGTCATTAGTGCTGAGGTTGAGAAGCCCTATTCTGCTGTCATTGCATATTCACATTTATGTTTTGTTTCTATAAACTTTAAACTTTTGGAGACTAGGGATTATGTCTTATTCAACAGTGTACATGCAGGAAGTGACAGGTCTCACGTCTTACAGTTGTTTCCCTTCCATTCCATAGTTGCTGATGTCACCTTCACTGTCTCTCCCATATGCCTCTTTAATAGCCTCCAAATGGGCTTCTTTGCCTCTAATCTTTGCCCTCCACAAGTTTTGGCCACATTTTTTTAGAATGATTTTTCTAGAACATGTATGTGAACAGTGCACAAGCTCTACTTGGAACTGTGGTGTGGCTTCTCAAAAAATCCAGAATCTTGATATCATTATAAAACCTTTTCCATGTGTTCCAACAATCCATTGCGTATTTCATCTCATATTTGTATTACAGCCACACATGACCTCTTTAGGTCCTGAGGCTTTGTGTTGACTTACTCCTACAGGCCTATGCTCTTATATAATACCTTCCATCCCTTGTTCATCTGGAGGATAGTATTTAAACTCAGCACAAGCATCTTCTCTGCAAAGTCTTTGTCAATCTCCTCTCTCACCTAAACCCAGAGAGAACTGACTCCTGTTTTGGTCTCCCTGCTCTCCCACTCTTGGTTTGGTGCCCACCATGCTCCTATACAAATTTCTGGAAGAGCATCAAAACCTCTTTACAGCGTTCATTAGTATTTACAGGTGTCTCTCTTATTAAACTCTTAGCTCATTGAAGGGGGTGCCGCTTCTTTTTATATCTCACTGAAACATGTTAGGAGCTTAGTAAATACCTGTTGAATGAATCCAGCCGAAGCCTCTATTATTGCCAATTAGGAAACAAGGCCCAGAGAAGTTACCATGTACAATGCGCTCCCGTGTATAATGTGCATCCACACTATTGGCCCAAACTTTCAGGGAAAAAAATCTTTCGTTTTAATTTTTTAATTCAAAATTGTATTTGTTTATGTTTAGGTACTTGTTTTTTTGTATTATAAAGAAATTTTTGCATTTATTTTTTAACATATTATGGTACAAGGTATTTTATGTAACAAATAATTACAAAACACAGTTAACAGATACAAGGTACAAGACATTTTATGTGTAAAGTTTTTTTATATAAAAGAAAACTTGATTATTATATTTCAGGGTGTTATTTTGCCTATGGATATCATTACTGATTTCTAGTTACACTTTTAATTCATATGCTTAAATAAAAGAATTAAAAACATTTATGTAGATACAGAATTAGTACTGCCCATGTATAATGCACATCCTTATTTTTCCCTCACAAATTTGGGCAAAAGTGTGCATTATACACAGCAAAATACAGTAAATGACTTACCCAAGCTCACTCACATATTGAGTGGCAGAGTGGGGAAGAGAAACTGTAGATATTGTCTGGCTTTAAACCAGGACTCTTAGCACTATCCCAGGGCACCACTTCATCTGCTTGAAAAGAGGGCACCCAGGGCCCAAGGCTTAGGTTGCTAATTTGGATAACAAAGTTTAATATCAAATATTTCAGTGAGTGAGGAGAAACTACTGTTTTATGTTTTTTGTTTTTTTTTTTGGTTGAGAGCAAAAATAAGCTAGATAATTTTAAAAATGATATATTATTTGATTTTATTCTTACCTTTTTTTCTACTCTCTGTTCCTTCCACCTGGTTGACCTCATCAAATAGCATTTACTTTAGCCTGACCAGACATACCATTTTAAATGGGACAGAAAACAACAGTCCTGTCCCATTTCAAACAGTACATCTGTCTGCCCACTGACAATTTGAAGTGAGCCCAGTGAGGCTAGACTGATCACATGTACCATTTGAAATGGGACAGTACCATTGTTTTCTGTCCCATTTAGAGAGTTTCAAAGAACTCAAAATCTCTAAGTACATAACAGCTGAAGACAAACTAAGTGTTACCACATTCTTCTTATTAGAAGAAAGAAAAAAGAAAACCTGTCTTGGATTAAGAACTGTAAGTAGTTCATACTTAAATAATCAATAGTAGTGGGAATTCCCTGGTGGTGTAGTGGCTAAGGCTTCGGCTGGTTTCAATTCCCAGCCAGGGAAATACCCACATACAAAAAAAAAAAATCAATAGTAAGTAAAAATTGTTTTTGTGTGTTTTAGCTGCTTAAAGCTAAGAAACAAAAAGAGAGTAATAAATTTTAGGCTCCCTTGGAATTCTATGACGAAGTTGGCTGATAGGAGACAAAGTTTGTATTAGGTTATGATATTTCTAAGTGATCATGAAGATAACCAGCTTGTCCTTTTCATTTTTGACCACAAAAGAGAACATTTAACTGGTGAATGTGTTTTATTTGGAATACTTAAGTAGTTCTTAATATATAACATTAATATGTAAAGGCCCTAAAGAGTCCATTAAAACTCTGTACAACAGGCTGCATTTTAATAATAGACAGAGACTATGTGAGATGGAAGCTAATTTCTGCCATTTAGGTAACATAAGTAAAAGCAAACAAACAAACAAAAAAAGAAACAATTTCCTGAAAGAACTGAAGCTTATAAGTAAAAGAAATTTAAAATGCACATGTCCTACAGATGGCAGAACCGAACACCAGCCCAAAAGCACAGGAAAAAGAAAAGATTAAGTAAATTCCCTCCAAATGCAGGATTCTTTCAAGTCATCTGCTCTAAAGAAGATCAAGGATACTAATGAATATTCAGCTCCTAATATCTCCTAATAATAAATTCCATTTCTAAATCTATGAAATAAAACAAACTTTCCCTATGTTTAGGCTCTCAAAAGATAAAGTGGTCTTTCATATTCCTTTAGGAATTTATGGCATTTGAATGTAAAAAGACTTGATATACCAAGGCAAAGTGAAAACCAAGAGCCACTTGGCCAACATCAGTTTTTATCTTCCATTGGAAAGGTGAACATTTCACAGACCCTTCTCTGTGAATCAGCAAAACTTCTGATATAAAAAATCCCTGTTCTGCTTGGGCAACTTCTGACTTCAAAGGAGGGCAATGAACAAGGAAGATGCTTTTTCTCATTGTTTTGTGGTTGTTGTTGTTGTTAAATTTATTGGGTGACGTTAGCAAAAATTACATAGGTTCCAGGTGTACAACTCTACAATACATCATCCATGTGTTGCATTGAGTGCTCACCACCCAGTGTCAGTTCTCTTTCCATCACCATATATTTGAGACCCCGTCCCTTCTCTCCCATCCCTCTCCCCATACCCTCAGATACCCCCTCCCTCGAAACCACTACCAGTCAAGACCTCATCTCGCCATCATCATTCCTCATCCAAGCAGATAATTAGAGGGTGGTATTTGACTTCTGTCAGACTTACCCACCATGATTGCTAAAATCATCTTCCAACTTAGTTTCTCTCTCAGGAAGGAGCCCGAGGGCATGCAAACCACTCATTCATCACCTGCCACACCACAGAGATTCTCTGAGCAGACATCCTGGCCTGGCATAATTTGCTTGACAGGCCTGAGGTAAGCCTGCTTAGCGACTGAAGAATCTATTCTTTTCCATCTTCAAATGTTAAAATGCACTGTCCTTTGCGTACAGGGGTGATATTCCTGACCCACCATCAGTGATGGTGAATCTGAAAAGCAAAATGTGACCTTACGGTAAGGTGAAGCCTGAGGGCTATAGCAGAGGGAAAGTGTCACAAAAGTGACAGCAACTCATGAAAAACTCTGCTCAGCACTGCAGAGAGAGTTTTGCATTTGTCCTCATCTTAGGTTTTCAGAAACCTGCTTGCATTTGACCCTACACCTCCAGCCTCTATTTCAGTCTTAGTTCCAGTCAGATTTCTATTATCTGGAACAATTTCATATGTTCACTGGTACCCTGTATTGTTATAAGGACAAAGAAACAGTAAATAATAATCATACTCAAGCACCTTGGGAAGAATTAAGAAAGGCATGTCAGCTTTAATTTTGAATTTTCTTGTTACCTGTCAGTTTGCCTCCCAGACTTAATGCCAGGAGGGAATAAAATCATCATTACTCTGTAGCTGCTCAGTGGCATAAATGAAATGAATAGGGGGCTTAGCTCTGGTCTAACTGGCTCAATTTCTGCCGGTATCAGCAGAGAGCCAGGGACTGAATGATCCAACTTCCTGTCCATTATCCCATCAAATCCAAACCAGGTAGAGCTGCCCATATACGTATACATTCCTTAGGAAAATGAAAGCAGCCTAGAAGAGAACAAAAGAAGGTTGGGGAAAGGGAAACCTAGAGTATATTTCTAAAGTGGGCTAACTGGGGAGCTATATTGGCATGCCTTTAATCCATGGCAATTTCCTGCCCCTCAGAGAGGGGGAGAGAAACTGTGGTTCTCTCCCACCCAGTCAAAGCCCAGGTTAATGTGTATTTCCTATTTGTATGTGTCCTTTGACACTGCACCTGATATGTGAAGAGTGTTTTAATACAGAGTCCCTGCATTTAGAAATAATTAACCAACCCTCACTTTACTAGCTCCATGAGCACAACGAAGACCGTCACAGAGACATCATCAGCTTAGTCACTGGAGTAGAAGCGGTTTTAGAATTGTGAAACTCTCCCATTTCAGTAATAGGAACTGATTCTTATGGGAAACTGTGCAACTGGCCAATTTGAAATAAAAGAAGAAAAAAAGGTTACTGTGATATGAATGCTTATTGCTAGTCTAAAACGTAATGGTGATCTGCTGATTTTTCTTTTGTGAGGCAGATCTAATTATAGTCAGCTATCTAATTCAATGTTCATTAAATTGTCACTACAAGGACAAAAAAATAAAGAGGGAAAATTTAGCAGAGTAAAGTAGAAAGTGAATGCTTAAAAAGGGGTCGGTCAACACTCCCACTGTTGTGAGGAGTCTAACCTCCCCCACAGCAAGAAAACCATTGTCTACATCAGCAGAAGCCACCTGTCTTACAGGGCTGTCAGAACTGAGTGCAGAAGGGGCACAGACCCTGGGGTCAGACCCCCAGGGTATGAACTCATGCTGGCTCCATAACCTCAGTGACCTTGGGTAAGTGAGTGAACCTCTCTGTCTCAGATCTGTCATTCACAAAATGAGGACTATGTTAGAGTTTGTTTCATAGAGATATAAGACAAGATGTGCATGGGGTTTAAGCCCAAAACCTAGCATCTGGGGCTTTTACCTGCACCCATTTCACATATTTTACTTGTAACTATTAGTGTCGTTGTTAATATGATTACCTTTATTTTATCATCCAGAAATAAAGCCAATAAGTTGTGGTTTTATTTCTCTTTTTTATATTATGTTTCTGCCCCCCTCTGAGAATTTTACACATTTAATACCACATTAATATTATTTGATTATTTCAGCTTTCCCTTTAGATAAATGTTGTGCCTGACTCACACTTATTTATGATGACGGATGACAGCAACAGTCCTAGAAAGTTAAAGTTTAATGAGACCTTAAAGATTTTCTAACTACTTACTTATTACAAATATAAAGCATCTCAGTCCAGAGTAGCTCATCACCTCAAGAAACAAAATATAAATATATATTTCTCATATATAATATTCCTATACACAGTATATATTTATATTTTTATATATGAAGGCTGTTGGAAAGTTTCCAGTCATGTAATATGAAAAAGAGATCATTCATGGCTGGATTTTCTCTGGACAGCCTTCATATGTGTATGTATTAATATATACATACATACACACATACATATATATATATATATATATATATATATATATATATATATGCATATACAAGTATATTCAAACTCTTAGAAACTCTGTAATCATGAAATTCGTTTATGGTAGTATTTTTTTATTCTTTTCATTGTTATTTCCTATTTGTTCTACATAATTAAAAATGATCACTCAGACCTTTTATATTATCTGTATAATGTGGTTTCAAAATGAAATTTCTTCAGCTTCTCAGAGGTTTTTGAATTAAGGGATAATGTGAACATTTTTATTAAAAGATATTTTACTTTGAGAAGAACATATACTTTGTTGATTAGGAAAATACTGACAGCAATCAAAAGGCTTTGGGGTTAGGAGGTGGAGAAGACAGTCAGAACCCAGTGGGAGGCAGGGTGTTGGCCTGGCTAAGGCTTCTTTTCCTATATATTTTCTTAAAAGACTTAGTATAATAATGATCCCTAGAAAGTTGTTTCCCTAGTGAAACCTGAACTTAATATCTTTGAAGCAGGGCTAATTACAAAAGCTCCTCAAGACTGTTCTACCCAAATGGTGACTTCAGCACTTGGTAGGCTTTATTTAGGGTGGAGAGTAATGCTATGGGTCCTTCTCATTCTGCTTTGGCTGACACTTTGCTATGCCTACTTAACATTAAGAACAGATTCTCCCTAGGGATTCATATGGATTCTTTCTCTTGTACTCATAAATCATAAATTGAAATGAAGGAATGGTAGATTGTTATAATTCATAGATAAACTGAGGCACAGGCAGAGCCTTTCAGGGATTTGTCAAGTGTCAGAGCTCTGGGCTGAATCTCAGATCTCCATCCAGGGCCCATTCCACAAGGACAGTGGGACCCTGAGGTCCCTTTTGCTCTAGTGACTCTAATCATTGGGTTTTTTTTTTTCTTAGTGGAAAACAAGGCCCAGAACTTGCCCAATGGTCCATAATGAGAAAATGTAGTGGTATGAGCAGTGATGTGATTAGGTGCCTTATGATTGCAAATGGGACAGGAACAATATCTTTTCAAAATTCAAGCCACTGAACGTGTGTATATTCCACTTATGAAGAATAAACAGTTAAGAATCTCCTTTAGAATGAGACAAATCAGAGACTGGTAGGTCTGTCCTTTTCTCTGCTCTTAAGTCCTTTTTCATTGTCTTCTAGAAAACATGCAGATCTCCCATCAATGATGCAGTTAAGAGCTCACCACACCTCCTTCCAGTAGTTGTTCACATAGGCAAACATACCATCTACTTGGGGGAAAAAAACTGCTTCCTTAAATAACTGCCATTTTTATTAACTCATAAGTATAGCACTGACCACTGTAATTTAATAGTCTCAGTAAGGTGGATGACAAAACACACAATTTAATCATAACAATCATGACACAGGCTCCACTTTTTTCATAGAATACTTTCCTTTGGCAATAAATACACCTCATTAAAAAACTCAGAATGAAAGCACGACACTGATTAACCTCAGGTTATCTTTATAATGGCCGAACCACACAGCAAATTTCATCTTGTTAAAGGGCCAATATTTAGTAACTGGAAAAAAGACTACTGAACAAAAAGAACTATAAAGGTCTTCGGACTATGTTTTTTACAGAAAACAAATGTATACTATAAAGACTTCTGGGATTGTGTTCAATTATTTCACAGTCCAGATGGGGTTTTTGTATTATGTTAATTATTAACAAGGTAGCAAAATATTAAACTGAAACTGTGTTGGTTCTAATTGAAAGTTGTATGTCTAAATGCCACATGGAAGGTTTGGGGCAGCATTAATTAATAAGATATTTTACCCCTCTGTGTCTTCTTTTATTGACAGCAAGCTCTAATGTCTTCTAAAAAATCCTTACAATTTTACAATGAGTATGTTCGAAATGAACACTGTGAATTTTCATGTGGGCATATTGTCTATTGCAACCTGCTTGGGGAGTCTAAAACGTAGGTCTCTGCAATAAGCTTTATTTTCAAACCACCAAAAAAGTTAATGTTAGAAGGGAAGACAAAGGAAATAACTTACCTGGGAATCAATTAAATTTATGCAAAATATTAATATTGCTTTTAATTAGGATAAAAATGAATTGCTTGCTATCTGTGGGAATAAAAACCTGATTTGGGCAAGCAATTTTTTCTTTAAACTATAATAAATGCTGAAACATAACACAAAATCATCTTTAGAAATTATATATGAAAAAGAATATTGAAGTACCTGAAAAAGACACTCCTCTATTAATTTTATTCTGTTTGGTGAGCATTTTAAATATTTTCTAGTTAAATACTTTCTTTACTTAAATTATCAGCAATAATAGAATACTAGTGTCTTTGAAAAAATTTTTTTAAAAATCCATCATGAATACATTTTATTAAGTCTCCATTTGTATTTCTAAAATATAATTTCAATAAGAATTTTTCTTAGGAATATTTTAAAGTTATCGAATCAAAAATACCTCCTCATTTAGTATAATTCTACAAGAATCTGGGTAGTTTAATTTTCATGCATGTAAGCAAGAATAATTGTTTAAGTATTTGGAAACACTCCCAAAAGTTAACATAATTCTGAGGAGTGTAGAGAAACCATGTCAAGAAAAGCAATTCTGTCTTTGCTGTTATTCATAAGATATTAACTTAACCTGGTTCTGCCAAAGTTTCAATAACTGTCAACATATTTCTTTAAAGTTCCTACATTTTCTACACCTTCCTTTAGTCCATCTTAGTTATATTAATAACTCGGTGACCATGTAATTTACCATCCAAACCAGGACAGTTTTGAGAATGAAAAGGGATGCTATTAATAGGTATTGACTGGGACTGTCCTGAGCAAACGAGGATGAAAGGTCACTGTAGTTACAGCCATCTTCCTTCTAACCTTTCTGCTGTCATTAGGTTAAAAGAGCACTTGTGTAGAGTCACCTTTTCCAAATTACAATTTCCGCTTCTAGGACACATAAGTAATGATGGGGGAAGGGAGTGGGGAGTAAAATCAACTAGGCAGATTTCTTTCAACTTCAAAAAGAAAAACCAGGCAAAAAGGAAAAAAGATCAAGGAAAATAAGATCAGTTACTAGGGGAGGGCAAAGGTTAAAAGAAATTCACTCTGTTATCCCTGTTACTCACTTTTTGCTTTCCTTTGAAGCCTTAGCCTGCTAGCATAGGTTAGTAATTTGTTTAATTTGTTATTATTATTAAAAAGCCCTGAATTCAACTCAATTTGGCAGTTCCACAAATAACTCTAAATAAATATTACAATAAGAAGTGGTTAATTCCATCAGGTTTCATTTATGAACAATGTTCCAAGCTACTGTAAAGGGTCCAGTGCTCTCAAATGGTAGCTGTGCTCATTTAGTCATTGTTAAGTCATCAACATACACTTTAAAATACCTACTTTTTTGCAGGGAGGAGATTGTTCACCACTACTGGTTTCTAGGCTTCTTTGTGACTGCCTTTATCTAAGCCCCATTGTTTTAAGTGTAAGTCTCAGAAAACAACACCCTAGCATGTATAACTTGAGCCAGCTAATGGCACTTGGCCTAAGGTTGACTCAGTTACTAAAACTACCTTCATTGCTGTAAGTCCACTGTAAGCTGATGTTATTTTTGACATCAGTATTTTTGAAGCTAGTTCAGATAAAGTAGGGCTGCAGTTCCAAATATTGCTTAAGGAGGACTCTCACTTCAGGACGATATCATATATAGACCATGACACCCAGCTACTGTCTCAAGTGATATCAGTGAGCTCCTACTGTAAGTTAGAAATGACTAACAGACTTTGCAAATTTATGATAATATGATAAAGCAAATTTTATATTAACCTAAAATAAATGCCAGTGAAAAATAATATCCTGATTTTTATCTTCATTTAATTTAATGTTAATCACTAAACAAAGATACTGTAAAAAAGGAAAACTATCATTTAAAAATTTCATTAAAACCTGAAATTAGTAAGATTCAAAGAAAAAATTATTCTTTAAGAATCTGATCTTTATATTACCACTTTCAAAACAGAGAATTTGGCTTCCCTAGGCCTTTTAAAATTTAAATTGTTTAACAGTTATGTCAACCTTTTTCTAATATTTCTTCTGGAAAGCTTAAAGCCTACATGTCTTATATGCTTATGTAGTTAGGATTCCAGATATGATTTTGGTTCCACCAATCAGGGATGCTAAATTAGGTCACATGGGAAGAGACTCCGGGCTTAAGGCATCTAGCTGAGATGTTATAGGTTGCAGTGGAGGTGCAGGGGAGTGATGCTACTCAATCGTGGTAGCACAGCAACTCCTTTCAAAGCCCAGTTCTGTGATAGGGCTTTAGCAGTCCTTTCCAGAAAGTCTAACCAAAGCCTGTTTTCAGCTGTCCGTAGTTGAACCCTGAACAATACATTATCCCTTAATGTGGGACACAAAACTGAGTTTCCTTCTCAAAATTAATAACAAAAAACGTAGTGAGATAAATTTCTTCTAAGAGATAGAGTTTTGGTCTTCCTATCTTGGTCCATCTGTTATCTTTCCTCTAGTATGTTAGCAACTGCTTAGCACACCATAAAATCCCCTCTCCTACAGTCCTATACATTTAATTACTAATTTTAAAGAAAAATCAAATGGTTCAAGTTGTTATGTTCTGGAACATTGAATTGGCCATTCTTCTAACCTCCCATCTCTATCCATATATGTTTAAAACATCTAAGTATAAGCAGATCACACCATTTCCCTCCATATGTAGGCTTAATTATGTTTATATGTTAATTATGTTCTTATGTGATAAAAGCTAGAGGAGAAAAACAAAAATTTCCCAAATGGACTTTTTCTTTGAAGCGATATTTTCAGGTTCAGGTTGATATATGAAGTTTCTATGTATAGTAAGCAATTCAATAAATGATATTAAATAGATATGCAAGAAAGGTAAGAGATGTAAGATCCCCAAATGCCCTATGCCCCTATGAAGAGGGGCACGAAATCCACTTCTCTAAGTATGCACTGAGATGAACTTGAAGTAGAAAACAACTGGTGAGTCCCTGGATCCAGAAATACATGCATTTATAATTTAGATATCATATAGAGAATATAGCATTTAAAAATACTATTTTCAGAGCAAGTGTTTGGTAAATAGTTTAGGAATGAGCCTATATCAAAATTTCAAAGAACCATTGTGTTCTTTCTCTCTATTATTGAGGCAACATGCTTTATAACATTATGTAAGTTTCAACTACACAGCATTATAATTTATACTTACATACCCTGTAGTGTGCTCACCACCAAATGTCTAGTTTCCACCCCCTACCATACATTTGGCCCCCTTTACACTTTTCACCACTTCTCCTCTGGTAATCAACAATCTGTTATCTGTATCTATGAATTTGTTTTTATTTTGTTTTATTTTTTGTTTTGTTTCACAGTCCACAATAGTTTTATAGTGAAACCATATAGTTTTTGTCCTTTTTAAATCTTATTTCATTTAGCATGAAACCCTCAAGATCCATCCATGTTATTGCAAACGGCAATATTTCATCTTTTGGCTAAGCAGCATTCATAGACACACACACACACACACACACACACACCACACCACACCACGTATTTTCTTCTTTATCCATTCATCTGTCTATGGACACTTGGATTGTTTCCATATCTTAGTTAACTCAAATAATGCTGTAATGAACACAGGGATGCATATACCTTTGTGAAATTAGTGTTTTTCTAGTCTTCAGATAATACTCAGAAGTGGAATTGCTGGCTCATATGATAGTTCTGTTCTTAATTTTTTGAGGAAATGCCATACTGTTTTTCATAGTGGCTGCACCAATTTATAATCCCACCAACAGTGTATGAGTTTCCCTTTTCTCCACATTCTCTCCCACACTTGTTATTTCCTGTTTTTTTTTTTTTTAATGTCATTCTAACAGGTGCAAGGTGATATCTTATGAGGGAATTAATTTGTATTTTTCCATCAGTTAGTGATGCTGGACATTTTTTCAATGTTCCTATTAGCCACCTATATGTTTTCCTTGAAATGTTTATTCAGATCTCCTGTCTATTTTTTCATTGGGTTTGCTTTTTATTGTTGATTGTATGAGTTCTTTGTATATTTTGAATATGAACCCATTATCAGAAGTATCATTTACAAATAAATTCTTCTATTCATTTAGTTGTCTTTTCATTTTATTGATGGTTTCCTCTGCTGTGCAGAAGTTTTATAGTTTGATGTAATTTCATTGTTTACTTTTGCTTTTGTTTCCCTTGCCATTAAAGTCAACTCAACAAAACCATTTCTAAAACTGATGTCAAGGAGCTTAGTGCTTATATTTTCTTCTATGTATTTCATCTCTCTTTCTGATATTTGTTGTTGGTATAAAGAAATGCAACAGATTTTTGTATATTTAATTTGTAACCTGCAACTTTACTGTATTTTTTAAAATTTCAATAGTTTTCTGGTTCATCTTTGAGGTTTTCTAAATATAAAATAATTTCATCCACAAATAATAACAGTTTTACTTCTTTATTTCCAATTTGGACACCTTTTATTTCTTTTTCTTGACTAATTGCTCTGGTGAGGACATCTAATACTACGTTGAATAAAAGTGGCAAGGGTGAGAAAGCTTCCAAGTCATCCTTCTTTTCTCATGAATAGTAGCACATGTTTCAGCTGAGTAGTTTTATTAGCCTGTTCCTTGTAAGTAAAATTTTGGAGTCCAACAGCCTCCATTCACTTTGTATTATCTTGTTCCTTTCAGCCCAAGCTGATAGTGTTTCTGCTGACATACATTTTATAAGCACTTTGTAGGTCTGTTATGGGTGGCACAACAATGCTCTCCATAAGAAGGAAACCACATCTGCAAATCTTTTTGAGATAACCTCTTCTCTATCTTTGGTTCCTCTTGAAATGGCTGAGGGCCATTTAGATTCCTAGAAGCCATCTAATTACATTGAGAAGATTTATGAGGTACAGACTTAATCTATTATGACTGAATACTCTGATCTTTTGATATCAAAGGTTTTAGCAAAGAATGTACAGACCATTCTTGGCCTTTTTTTTTTCTATGCCATGCATCAAGAGGCAATCTTAATTTTAGCATCTTTTGCCATCTGAATAGGCTGAGAATTCCCCAAATGATCATGCCCTGTTTCTTTTTTTGTTTAACAGTTCTTCTTTCAATTCATATTTCTATTCTTATATTTTACTATAAGTGGAAGAAACATTCTAAATCTTCTACACTTTGCTTGGAAATCTACTTAGCAAGATATTCTAGTTCTTTTTTCACAAGTTCTGTTTTCATATAACTGAAGGACACAATTCAAGTAAGCTTTGCCACTGTGTAACAAAGATCTCCATTCTTCTAGTTTCCAATACCATATGGTTTATTTCCTACTGTACTCCTACCAGCAGCAACTCTAATGTCCATATTCCCAGTAAGAGTCTGTTCAAAGGAATCTAGGATTTTTGTACCATGCTTCTCAAATTTCTTCCAGTCTCTACTCACTTCCTAATTTCAAAGCCAATCCTACACTTATTTATTCATTATGGCAGCACCCCACTTCCAGGTACCTAATCTATTTCATCAGAAAGATTCTATTTCTCTTGGCTCTTGTGCTTTCTTGGTTCTTGTGTTTTTAACCATATCTGGTATTTATATTTTTATGATGGGTTTAGTGCATCATCTTATCTTAAAAAGTGCAGTAACACTTTAACACAGTTCAGTAGAATTCAATATCTATGAAGTACATATTGCTTTCTTTCTATTTTACAGATAAAATGTACTACATTAGCACCTATGTTTGGAAATAGACATAGATAAATATAATGTAATTGACTGAAAATACAAAGTTCATCTGTATCCTTCATAGTTATCTTCCAGAAGTCATTACTTCACTCTTGAAATTAAGCTTTTATTAAGCTTTTATGTTCCTTCCATCGCTTTTCTTGTGGTTACCCCATCTGAGCTTATCATACAACTAATGCATAGGTATCTTTGTGCTAGGTCTTATGCATCGGTCTTATTGATACTAGCTACATACTAATACCACTTTATTTTCATTTGAATGTTGGTCAGGAACATTAGATTTTTCATGAAATAGATATAATGTTATGTTCATGTCTTACAGTTAGTGAAAATATTGGATAATACTCTTGGTTCTTAGACCTTTTTATTTCTTGGTATGAATTTCAATTTCTAAGTTGAAGTGTCCTGATACAAAATAATAAACACATAAAAAACTCTTTAAAAAGATTAATTCAACTTTTCCCAATGTGAAGAAGTAAAAATCATCTTTACTAGAGCTCAAGCTATGAAAATGTCAGTCCAAAGAAAGAATCTTGAAAAAATTCCAAGTTAGCAAGAGAAAGATTTATAATATAGTTGTCATGGTAATTGCAATATCCCCTGTTGCAAACAGGGTATGTAGTTAGTAAAATGCCTCTGTATTACCTTCTTTAGGACGAAAGATATATTCTATAAATTCAAAATTCTGAGAACTCAAAAAGAATATTAGTAAATCTTGAAATGTTTTTGATAAGATATCTTTAAAAATACAGCCAAATCTAAAATCCATTATAATGAACTTGTTTTCTTGATATGCCAGTGATTACTCAGCTAGCTTCCACTGCCAGGGCTGTTTCTGAAGCTCTAGTTCACATGCTTTGTAATCTACATCTTTCTCCACTGTGACAACAGATACTACCTTGGATGTGGTATAGACTGATTTTTTCCATAAATAATACTAGCAGTTGTTATATTAGGGAGTGCACCACAGAATTTTCCTTGCTCTATATTCTCCCCATCATGACATGCTTCTAATGTACTTTGGTCTTAAGTGTCAAAATGTTTTAGGGCCATTCTTTGATGAATAAATCATTTGCTATATTAAATATGTCAAAGATAAACTCCATTTACAATCAACATACTCTGTAATACTCCCATATGTATTTATTACAACCAAAACCTACATGTGGTTGCAGGTGTGGGAATGTGCACATGATGCATCAAAAGCATAAATCATATATATATATATATATATATATATATATATATATATATATATATAAATCACAGTTTTGGAGTTGGATTTTGAATATATCTAAAATTATAATAAATGTAATAATAAGTCCCATGTAATTAAGATTTTTATATACATAACATATTTAAAATATTCTGACATTGATCTCACATGTGGACTCCAAAGAGCAGAATAAACAAACAAAACAGAAAAATTTTCTGACATCTAATACCCAGGTGTTTGTCACTTTGAAAAATTAGCCTTAGAATGAGTTTTAATTCTTTAAGAATTAAATTCTGATGAGTTTAGAAACTTTATTTCTTAAAAAAGCATTCTTTGAATAAATTAGTGAAATAATTTGCTATAAGAAACATTTTTATATTAAATGCTTTAGATATTTACAATGTAAGTAAGGAAATGTAATAATGGAGGACACCTATCATGAAGAATTCTAAAATATGTTAAGAATCATGGTTTAGGGAGCTCACTGATGGTGTAGTGGCTTAAGGCTTCAGCGCTGGCGCTGTCAGTGCTGCGGCCTGGGTTCGATTCCCAGTCAGGGATCTACCCACATACCAAAAAGCAAAAAAAAACAAAAAACAAAAAACAAACAAACAAACAAAAATCATGGTTTAATCCATATAGAGGGGAAGCACATTATTTGACAAAATGTAAAAAATAAACGAGTAAAAGAATGTTTTAATAATAGGCCTACCTGAAAAGACAAGAAAAATCTCAAACAATCTAACCTTATACTTAAAGGAACTAGAAAAAGAATAGCAAACAAAGCCCAAAGTGAGTGGAAGGAAGGAAATAATAAAGGTCTGTGTGGAAATAAATGAAAGAGTCTTAAATAACAATACAAAAGATCAATGAAATCAAGAGCTGGTTCTTTGAAAAGCTAAAATTAATATCCTTTTAACCAGACTCATTGAGATAAAAAGAGAGAGAACCAAATAAATAAAATCAGAAACAAAAGAGAAATGACAATAAACACAAAGAAATATTACAAATGTCTATAAGAAAATATTACAAACAATTATATGCCAATGAATTGGACAATCTGAAAGCAATGGATAAAATCCTGGAAACATATATTCTTCAAAAGCTGAATCAAGAAGAAATCGAAAATCTGAACAGACTGATTACTACCAATTATATAGAATTAGTAATCAAAAAACAAAAGTTCTGGACTGGATGGCTTCACAGGTGAATTTCACCAAACATTCAAAGAATTAAGACCTATTCTCAACCTATTCCAAAAAAAATTTAAAAGAAGGGAAAGCTCTCAAGTTCATTTTATAACTTGATTCCAAAAGCAGACAAAGGCATTACAAAAATAAAAATTAGAGGCAAATATCCTCAACAAAATACTAACAAGGCAAATTCAGCAATACATTAAAAATATCATACACCATGATCAAGTGGAATTTATTCCTGGCATGCAAGATTGGTTCAATATCCACAAATCAATTAATGTGATACACCACGTAAACAAAATTAAAGATAAAAATCATATGATCATATTAATAGATGCAGAAAATGTGTTTGACAAAATCCAGCATCCATTTATGAGAAAAACTCTCAGCAAAGTGAGAATAGAGGGAACATACCTCAAGGTAATAAAAACCGTGTGACAAACACACAGTTAATATCATATTCAACAGGGAAAATCTAAAAGTGTTCTCCTTAAGATCAGGAACAAGAAAAGAATGACCACTTTTACCACTTGGATTTAACATAGTACTGAAAATCCTAGTTAACAACATTCAAAGAAGAAATAAAAGGCATCTAAACTGGAAAGGAAGAAGTAAAAGTATCATTGTTTGCAGATAACATGATACTATAAAGAGAAAACCCTACAGATTCCACCAAAAAACTGTATTAGAACAATAAATGAATTCAGAAAAGTAGAAGGATACAAAATTAATATTCAGAAGTTGGTTGTATTCTTATACTCATACATTAATAATAAACTGTCAAAAAGAAAAATTAGTTCAATTTACAATTGCATCAAAAAAATATAAAAAGGACACCTGGGAATAAATTTAACCAAGGAGGTAAAAGACTTGTATTGGAAAAACTACACATATAAAACTCTGAAGAAAGAAATTGATGGTACAAATAAATGGAAGAATACACTGTGCTCATGGGTAAGAATAATAAACATTGTTAAATGTCCATACTGCACAATCAAAGAATTGCTATAATTAAATGTCCAAACTTCCCAAAGATAATTATAAGAGACTGAAGAGAGAAATTAAAGAAGATACAAATAAATGGAAACATATACCATGTTCATCAATAGAATACAGTTAAAATGTCCATAATGCCCAAGTCATTCTACAGTTTCAATGCAATCCCTATCAAAATGCCAATGGCATTTTTTTCATACAACTAAAACAAATAATCTTAAAATTTCTATGGAACCACAAAAACAACAATAATAACAAAAAACCACAAATAGCCACAGCAATATTGAGAAAGATCAAAATTGGTGGTAACAAGCTACCCAATATCAAACTATACTACAAGGCTATAACAATCAAAACAGCATAGTGCTGGCATAGAAACAGACACATAGATCAATGGAACAGAATAGAGAACCCAGAAATAAATACATGTCTATATGGTCATTTAATTTACAACCAAGTAAGAAAGAATATACAGTGGGCTAAAGACAGTCTATTCAATAAATGATGTTGGGAAAACTTGACATATACATGCAAAAAGAAAAAAAAAGTAAGAAACTAGACCATCTTCTTACACCATATACACATACATGAATAAACTCAAAATGGTTTAAAGACTTAAATGTAAGACCGGAAACCATAAAACTCCTGGAAGAAAATGTATGACATAAACTCTCTGACATTGCTCTTAGTAATATATATATATTTTTATTGTTAGACTTATTGGGGTGACATGTTAGCAAGGATTTCATAGGTCTCAGGCATACAATTCTACAGTGCATCGTCTACATGTTGTATAATAAGTTCACCACCCAGTGTCAGTTCTCCTTCCATCACCTTGTATTTGGTTCCCTCTCCCTTTTCTCTCACCCCCTCCCCCTTGTCCCACCCCTCCCCCCCTTGTCCCAGGTAACCACTAAACTATTGACTGTGTCCATGAGTTTTTTTGTTCGTTTTTCCTTTGTTGTTTTCAGTTTTATCTTCCATATATGAGTGAAGTCATATGGTTCTTGGTTTTCTCTGTCTTGCTTATTTCACTAAGCATAATGATCTCCAGGTCCATCCACTTTGTTGCAAATGGCAATATTTCATCTTTTCTTACAGCTGCGTAATATTCCATTGTGTATATGTACCACAGCTTTTTTATTTAGTCACCTATTGAAGGGCACTTTGGTTGTTTCCATGAACAGTGCTGCAATGAACACTGGGGTACATTAAGTCTTTGCAGACTAAAGTTTTTAAATTTGGGGGGTAGATCCCCAGAAGGGGGATTGCTGGGTCATATGGTAGCTCCATTCCTCAGTTTTCTGAGGAACCTCCACACTGTCTTTCACAGCAGTTGTACCAGTTTGCACTCCCACCAGCAGTGTGCAAGAGTCCCTTTTTCTTCACATCCTCTTTAGCACTTGTTATTCTTTATCTTGTTGATAACAGCCATTCTCACAGGTGTGAGGCTCTTAGCAATATTTTTGCTGATCTATCTCCTTGAGCAAGAGACAGAGAAAATATAAACAAATGGCACTACATCAAACTAAAAAGGTTTTGTACACAGAAGGAAGCTGCCAACAAAATGAAAAGACAACCTACCAAATGGGAGAAGATATTTGCCAATGACACATCTGATAAGAGGTTGTCTGATATCCAACATTTAGAAAGAATTCATACAACTCAACACCAAAAAAATAAACAATCTAATTAACACATGGACAGAGGACCTGAATAGACATTTCTACAAAGAGGACATACACATGGCCAATAGACATATGAAAAGATGCTGAGTATCAGTAATCATCAGAAAAATGCAAATTAAAACCACCATGAAATATCACCTTACATCTGTCAGAATGGCTATCATCAATAAATCAACAAATAACAAGTGTCGGTGAACATGCAGAGAAAAGGGAACCCTTGTGCTCTATTGGCGAGATTTCAAATTGGTGAGATTTCCACAGCCACTACGGAAAATTGCTTGGAGGGTCTTTTAAAAATTTAAAAATAGAACTATATTATGACCAATTCCACTTCTGGGAATTTATCCAAAGAAATAAAAAACACTTATTCAAAAAGTTATATGCACCCCTATGTTCACTGCAGCACTATTTACAATAGCCAAGCTATGGAAGCAACCTAAGTGCCCATCAATAGATGACTGGATAATAAAAAAGTGGTACATATATACAATGAAATATTACTTGGCCATAAAAAGGGCGAAATCTTACTATTTGTGACAACATGATGAATCTAGAGGGTATTATGCTAAGTAGAATAAGTAAGGCAGAGAAAGACAAATACCATATGATCTCACTTACTACATGTGGAATCTAAACAACAGAATAAACGAAGAAACAAAGCAGAAATAAACTCACAGATACAGAGAACAGACTGATGGTTGCTAGAGGGGAGTGAGGATGGGAAGCTGGGTGGAAATGGTGAAGGGATTAATACAAATTGGTAGTTAGAAAACAATCAGGGGATGTAAAGTACTGCACAGAGAATATAGTCAATAATGTTGCAACATTATTGTGTAGTAATGTAGTAGCAGATGGGTACTAGACTTATGGGGGGGTTGGGAGGTCAGTGCATAAATTATATAAACATTTAACCATTCTACTGTAACTAATATAAAATAATATTTAATGTCAACTATAACTGAAAAACATAAATAAATAATTTTTTTAAAAGCAAGAGGATGTTTTTGTGGGCTGAATTCCAACCTCCCTTCAAAATGAAGCTTGAATTCCAAGACTGTAAGTGTGTGTGTGTGGGGTGGGGGGGGGGGTGGAGGCGGGGAAGAAAGAAAGAAGAAAGAAACAAATTCCAGCATTTTGGAACCTAACGACACAATTCAAAAACAATGTGGCATTTCATTAAAGTATCATTTGAATATGCAACTAATGAAGGGGCTTAGCATTTTGACTGAAAAACTATACATGTAAATTGGATACTGACAATTTCGACATTAGAGTATAACAAATTACTTCTTCAGGCAAGCCAACCGAAGGAAATCTAATAATATTCTAATCAAAGGAGCATTGCATAGCTTTCTAAGGTGGCTACTCTGAATAAGAAAATATTTATCTCAATATGTGAATGTGGGGAAATTTATCATGTATCCATTTCTTTATTTGGATCAAATATTTTGGCTCTCAAAATCTTTGTGCAGGTATACTCCTTTATATTGAAAGAATAATGTGATTCCTTACAGTTTGTTATGAGGGGCTTAGCCATTTAAATTGCTTAACAAAACTAAAGTGACTGTCTTGCATTTCTTGTTATGTACCATGCTGCTTGTTTACACAGGCATCTTGACTACTACACTGGGACATACCAGAAGGCAAGGACCAATCCTACATCACTTACCTTGCTTTCACCAACATAGACATCAGCAGAACATGGTGAGTACCTTACGAAAGTTCCCAGAATTATATTACTCTTGTAGAGAGACATACATTCCACTTAGGAAAAAACTGTTTCTAACTCCCTCTTCTCCTACATAACTGCAGTATTTAAACTCCCACTGGAGAAAGAAATGGTGAAATGCATGCAGTTAAGTTTCTCAAAAGTTTTATGAATCTATATAGACAGAAAAAAAGAAAACAAGACACAAGGTGAAAGTGACATTATAACAACACAGGCCATTTCATTATTGGATGAATGAAGGCATCTAACTCACTTGGGTGTCCCAGTCAGAATCATTTTTTTTTTAGAACATACAAAACCCTTTGAAAGCATTAAAGACTGAAGGTATATTTATTTAGTAACATCAAGAAAGTGCTTTTAGGTTTTGGGATGCTGCCAGTGGATTTGATAACTTTATACTGAGGGAGGAGGACTAAACATTTGGGCTGGGTGAAGCAAGAATAAGAGATTTTGAAGTTCACTAAGCAAATTCTGAAAATATCCCAAAGCAATAATAAAATATTCATTTCATGTAATAAGGTTCTTAGCTATAATATAAAATTCTCATTTTATGCCTTACGAAACTGGATAACAGGTATGAAATAAAACATGTTTTTCTGACTTTTAACATAATAATAACTAGTATATAAAGTTTCTGAATTTTCATATTTTTTATAGCTCTAGTATTAGGTAAAAATTAGAATAAGCTATAAAAAAATGGACTTGTGCACAACTGATTATAACACTCTTTCATTTTCAAACTCACATTTACCACTTGAATTTGGGACACAGTTATGACAGGTGTGCATACTCTGAGTTGTTGAAATGCTGTATTCATTGCAATACGTTCATTATAAATATTCCTTGGGGTTAATAGCTACAAAGTCTCTTAGAATCAAGAGGGTCAATGATACTGTTACACTAAAATGTCACGATGAAAAGAAAAAGTTTTAATTTTTAAATATCGTTCCTCCAAAATACACCACGAGGACAATTTGCTGTTTTATCACCTGCTTTCCATTTAAGCCTATGATCTGCTACTTTTACTGTGACAAAGAGCCAACAAAGAAAGAGATTTCAAGAGCAGGATCAAAATTATTTTTACTACCTAGTGATGAACCTAAGGTTCTCATAACATTGAGGCAAGATGTATATAAAATCTATAGCATGAAATGACATTAAATACCTCTTGTAGTCCTTTCTACAACAAAGAAGGAATATAACAATAGTATGGTATATCAGGATTTTCAGGATTATTAACCACTGGCTTATTGATTATACTCACTCTAGAAGTCTTTATTTTATTTTATAAACTGCCTAAGACTTCATTAGAAAATACCCTGAGAAGATATTTATGCAAAACTTGAAACTGTCCACTAATAAAATGAACAAGTAGGAGCAGACTATCTTTATGAGCTTATTTTTAACACACTGAACTGTAGGTTCAGAGTCTCATTAATCAAAATACAACATGCAATCTTTTTCTTTAAGTGTTACAATAATTATAAACCTCCTATCAGCAAATCACCTAAGACTGCTACATCTGAATTATATATTTTAATATGTCTGAGTTGATTTCTCTATTAGCCCATTGGTTTATTTTTTCCCTTCTCAAGTTTTTTAAGAGAAAATACCATATATATTGTCAACAAATGAGAGTCTGGAAAACCAGAATGATTTTTCAACTGGAGTAATTTTTTTAAAATGTTAGTTATCATAATTCAAATGTTATATTAGATAGCAAAATCCTGACATTATAACATAAATTATATATTTGGAAATTTCAAGCATTGGCAATAGACATGGCTTAAGCAGTAACTCATTAAGGAAGCATACTTCAATATTTAGTTTTCATCATCGATTAGTATTTTAAAAACTCTTTGTTTGCTAAGATACTAAAATGTTCCCTAATTATTTCTAAAGAGCAATATGATTCCACAGTATCTTCAAACCAATTTGAGATTACAAATTGTTACTATTTAATTTTTTCCTCAAGAATTTGGATTGCTGCAATAGAAAATTGACTGGGCTTTAGCTAATGGTATTGTCTGAACAGAAAAGGAGAAATGAGCCCTGGTGCTGGAGTAAGACATTGTGGATTCAAATTGGGCTCTGTCCTTTCAGTCTGTACTGTTTTCGATACATTCGTCTATGTGAGCCACAGTGTCCTCACTGACAAAGTGGTGCTAATAATACTGCCTGCCTACAGGGCAGTTTGGAGAACTAAATGAGACAATGTGCTTAATGCGAATTGCAAGCACTTCACATAAGCCCGTGCTAGGACAATCTTCGAGGCAGCCCCCCAAAATCATGTGGTTGTGTTGGGTTCTAGTTCTGAATATGAACTTGGATCTTTTAAAATACAGTTTCTGGGATCTCAACTTTTCAAAAGAAATTATTTTCAGTCGCAACAACAATGCAATGTCCAAAGGAGCTTGGAACAACAGTATTTACGGCATTCAGTGTATCACAGTAAACACATAGCACATTCATACATACATTTTAATGGTACCGTATAGGACTCAAAATTCTACCTCATACAGTTTCACGCAATTTTAACAACACTTCTATGAAGCAGGCCAAGTAAATAGTATCTCCAGCTGAGCCTTGATAAAGACAGGTCAACAGTGGTTTGTTACTTGAAAGGTTCATAGGACTAGTCAAGGGTGGCACTGCAACTAGAATTCAGGTCTCAGTCCGGTATTTCCTCCACACTCTGTCCCCACACAAACTACAGTGATTCTCTACTTATGGGAGAGTAAAAAATTGCTACATCATACATGAGTATTTATCTGAAGTTAAATGCAAGTCTCTTTTCAGAAAATGGTTCTGTGGTAACCTGTGATCAGTTTTAAAATTGAATCCATTCAGAACCGTTTCATCAAAAGCCTTCTCTAAGGACGGGCACTGAGGGAGATACCAGAGTGAACTCGCAGAGCCCCTCCTCTCAGGAAGTCTATAAGCCAACTGGAAAAAATGCCAAAAGGCTAAATAAAACAACAACAAAAAACAAACTAAAAGTGTAGGGAAGACAATAAAAAAGTGTACATTTTTAAAAATGTGGATTTCTAAGAAAGGATTAATGATGCCTAGGAACATGAAGCTACTCAAAGAAGAGGAATAATAAAAATAATTCTGTCCCAATACAAGAATTGGCCTATTACCTAGAACTTCAGAGTTAATTGAAAAGATATAACTGTAGCTGGAACCCAGAACTTCCACCAACACTTCCTACAATTTAAAAATATTTCTTGGTAATCTTTATTAAATTCTTTTCATTATATACATTCAAATGCAAATAACATACCAGTAGATTTTATTATTCAGAAAAGGTTTTTCCAAAGTAAATATTTTTGCATATTGTAAATATTCATAACTATATTACAATGTTCATTTTATACAGATTTTAATTTGTTTCAAAGTAAAACAGCAAGATGGCTTTTTTATTGTTAGACTTACTGGGGTGACATTGTTTAATAAGAATTACATAGGTTCTAGGTGTGCAATTCTACAGTGCACTGTCTATGTGTTGTATTATGTGTTCACCACTCCATGTCAGTTCTCTTTGCATCACCATAGCAAGATTATTTTTGAGGAAATATTCTTGCCTGCTTATAAGTACTGTCCTTGTCAAAGTGGTTTCAGAAAGGAGAGCCTTAAACTATATTTCCAAAGAGTACTGTAAGTATAACATTTAAAATTGCAAAATGTCACTGGGCCTGCACACACTTTCTAATTTAATCCAAAAACATTTTATATTCAGTAGCACAAGGGAACAGTAAGTATTTTCTTCTCATACAAGGGACATATGTGATTTGCTTTCCACATTGCATATTTTAAGGTACTCATATGATGTTATTGTGTTTCAGGCTCCATATTTGTTGAAACAGTGTTATCATCTAACTAATAGAACAAAGCCCTTTGCCCAATCTTAAGGATTTTTAGTATTAAAGGAAGGATGTTTTAACATGTTTAAAATACATAGTACGATTATTAAAATGCATACAGCAACGTATTTTGATGTGAAATGTTATAATAGTTTTTTTTAACATATCAATATTTTAATTCTACCATATGCCTTTTTATTTACCATTCTTAGGCAGAATAGAAATACTTCATGATTTTCTTTCTGTGATGTCTACTTTCTGATTAAATAGGACAGTAAGACACACCACTTCCCGTGCTATGTCATCTATGTCATAAACTCTGGTTTAGAAACTGATCCAAGTTATCTTCCATTTGAAGGGTCACATGAAACAACTTCAAATTTCATTATTATCATCATTTTTAAAAAGTGCATTTTTTAAATGAAGGAGACCAAGGAATGATTTTGGATTTTAAGTGTATTTGTGGGCAGTGAGTCATGAAGGTTGGATTAAAAGCAGATCCAAGACTAAGAGGGCATCCCTCGACCAGCAAAGGCTGATCTTTGCTAGCAAGCAGCAGGAAGATGGACGCACTCTGTCCGAACGCAGCATGCGGAAAGAGTCCACTCTGCACCTGGTCCTGCACTTGAGGGGAGGAGTCTTAATTTCCTCCTTTTAAGCTTTCAACAAATTTAACTGCAGTTTTCTTTCAGTAAAGTTGTTGCATTTCCTACCCCCCTCAAAAAGCTGTCATTCACATTAGATCACCAAAGTGAGTATCAGACTCCACCGTTTCACAAACCGGGTGGCTGCATTGCCAGGCACCGATATGAATATTTACGGAGTGACTTGCTTCCATGCGAAAAGTGAACAGTCAAAAATCCTTATCCTTTAAGATGCATTTATTTTTATGCATTCTCAAATAAACATTAATAGTTACAGGAAATAATTACTAATTCTTGTCCTTCAGTATAGTACTCTCAAGTGAGTTAACTGGTTTTACCCAGCAAACATCAGTGGTATTAGAGGCCTAAAGTCTCTAATATCCCAGCAAATCAGGCAAGCACAATGAGAAAGCCAATTCCCCTCCACAGGCATTTTAGACAGAGACGTATGCCATCTGCAAAAACAATACTATTGAGGCGAGGAGGACTTTTCAGTAGCAATGAGTTCTGAACTGATTTGTAAAACACCTCTGAAAAATAAGGATCCATTATTTTGGAAAACTGAGTAGAAATTATTATTTTTTTTGTAACAGTATAAAAGTATTAGTATCTGGCAGTCAAAAAATTTTGGGGAATAAACTAACCATATTTGTTAACATTTATACAAGATTACCTCTGATAGGCTGATCGGAGTTGATCAAATCATCAACTGGTAGAAAACACGTTTCTGCTAGTTGTGCAGCATGCAGCTTGAGATTAGAATTTGAAGTAGAATTTGAAAAAGACTCTCCTTGTTCAGAGGGGAAAAAAGGAGGTTAAAAGTACCCTGTGATACTGAGCACCTCCTTAAAGCGTGTCTAGAGTTTAGGGCTGACCAACATCACACACATCGTTAAGGGCCCCTGTCATTACTGCAGGGCTGGACAGTAGACTATCTGTTTCACCAGTACACTGGAATCACATTCGTTCTCGAGATGCTTCTTTGGACATTTGGCAGTACAGTATTCCCCGCAGAAAGTACAATTTCTTCTTTCTGAGCCTTCAGACATTTCTTCTCTTTTGCTCTGAGAAAAATATTTTTTCCTTTAAGTCTTGGGAGCTGTGAAATTCTACAGTTTTCCCACCTCCACACTGGAGTTCAGGGAGATTTACTGCCTATAAAACATGCAAATAATTTAAATTTAATGGCCACTGTGTCAGTTCAGTTTTTCATTTTTTTCTGTTCTTAAAAGAGTTCCTTTGGCAAAATATAGTAGTTTTATTTTACAGAAATAATTGAAGTGTTTCTTTCTCATCATAAAAGCAGTGCAGCTTTATCATAGAAATTCTGAAACGTGCAGGAAATGATGAAAATGAAAATGAAAATCTATATTTCCATCACTTGGGAGTAACTACATTTGACATTTAGGTATTGATCGCTTTTTTATACTTTGCACAGATTCCAGACAGTGTGAAATCTAGATGACTGCGGGAGAATTTCTCACACTGGGAGAGGGCACTCTCCTGGGAGATGGTGCAACGGTGTCTGCTGGGTCTTGGGTCTGCCTCACGCTAGGATCTGTGGCTTTTCTTTGGATAGCTCTTACTGTTTGCTCATCTAGATTTACTGACCCAGATTGTTTGGTTCTATCTGGACCTGTTTTCTGGCTTGTGTGAGGATGAGAATGTGGGCATAATTGTATTTAATAAGCAGACATGTGTGTGGTGTGGGTCAATACACTGGGTGAGTAGGGATGGGCCTGAATCATTTGAGATTCAAAGTTTCGATAAATGCACCACCCATATCAATACATATAGGGAAGAAGGGCAAGAAATCTAGGGATGCAGAGGAGCTAATAAAATGATAGGTATCTGGAAATTGTGAGTGCTATCCAAGGAACAGTAGGTCATAATTCAGGGAGTGACTAGTGAATGTTAAAAAAAACTTCAGCAACTCCTAGTTATGATGACAAAATATAACACTCAAAACTCTAGGGTGAATTACTTTGTCTGGCAGAGGGGTTTCTGAGTTTCCAGTTACTGAAAAATAAGTTCCATTTCTATTCATGGTTCATAGGGATGGAATTTTCCATATACACTATGTGGAGACACGAACTTTGTGTGTTTTTTCAGAAATCCTTAACTGCTCCCTCCTTTTTCTCTTTCATGGTCTGCACCCACTCCTCCACTTTCAGACTGGGACACTGTGACCCAGCATTGCCCGGGTGGCACCTCCCCTTGGTGTGAACCTCAATTAGCAGAAAACAGGAGACAGGAGGAAGCCAGGCATGACTCCTTCTGGCGAACCGTCTGGAGAAGGAGTTGCACGTGCTGAGCAAACGCACCTGCTGACTGAGCTGCTGTGCCCTCTCCAGATTCACGTAGACACAGTAGCCACATAGTGTCTCATTGCTTTGCACCACCTCTTGCCTGACTTGCCTTTTCCCCTTATTCGAACTCCCCTAGGCCTTCACTCTCAAATAAAATCAGAACTTTAATCCTTGCCTCAGGCTATGTTTTCTAGAGTGGCAGTTCTCAAATTTTAACACGGATACAAATCACTTGGGGATCTTGTAATAAAATACAGATTCTGTGTCAGGAGATCTGGGATGGAGTCTGAGAAGTCACATTTCTAACAACTTCTCAAGTAACATCCACACTGTTGGCCTTTTAGATAACAAGGTTGTGGAAGACATAGAATAAGACAGAACTCACCATCACTACAATGTAAATTCTTTGAAGGTCAAGAATTTGTGTATGTAAATGTGCAAGGGCTGTCCAGAAATAAATCCAGCCATAAATGCCTCTATTTTTCATATTACATGGCTGGATACTTTCCAGACAGTACTCATATATGAGTTCAGATAATTAATTTTGCAAATTCATCCTAGAAAAAGTGCTACATATCTCATTGCTGACTATCATTCCTACAGTCACCTTCAAAGTAGTCCCCTTGGGAAGCTATGCAGCAATGCCAGTGCCTAGTCCACCCTTCAAAGCAATTTTGGAACTCTTTTTCTAGAATGGCCATCACATCTCTCATCATACACAAAATCTAACAAGTTCACAAACTCGCCACCATGCCGTTACATTGGCCACACGGTACAAATTCGGTAAGGTGTTGGTACAGTGCTGCCAATGAAAGTGCACAGTGCAAGTTTGCAAACTTATTTTTCAGATACAAAATTAATTGTCCAAACTTGTATGTATATATATTTTTTTTCATTGTTCTATCCCCTGAATCTACAATGCCTAGAATGTAGGACGTGCTCAATAGATATGTATTGGTTGAATAATAAATGAATGGATTCTCCTAGATAACTTCAGTAATTCCTGGTCATTGTAAAAATTTCTAAGGATAACATTCTGTATTTCTGGGAGTGACAAATAAATGTTTGCAATGAACTGAATGTTTATGTTCTCCCCAAATGCACATGTTGATGTCCTAATTCCCACGGCAATGGTATTAGGAGGTGGGGTCTTTGGGAGGTGATTAGGTCATGAGCAGGAGCCCTTATGAATAAGATTAAAACCTTTTTGAAAGGGATCCAGAGAGATCCTTTGCCCCTTCCACCATGTGAAGTAGTAGCAAAAAGACAGCCATCTAGGAAGCAGGGCCCTTATCGACACCAAATCTGCCAGTGTCTTGATCTTAAGACCTCCCAGCCTACAGAACTGTGAGAAATAAATTTTTGTTAGTTATAAGTATAAGCCACCTGGCACTCTGTTATAACAGCCCACATGGACTGAGGCAGTTGAATGCCAAATATATAGCTATACACTTCTATTACTCCAGCATCAAGGCGTTATATATGTAAGAGTTACATTTCAGAGACTGCTTGCTGGTTTGGAAGCATAGATGGACAGAACTAAGCTTATCTCATTCAGGAAAGCTTCCATTAGGGTTCCGGAGACCAAACCTCCTTTGAAAAGCCTTGTTGTCTTCAGAAACAGGTGCTAGACAGCAAAGAGAAGGGTGATCTGTAGTGATGCTATGTTGGAAGCATCTCCTGTGTACTCACTCAGCACTTTGCTTTTCATATAACACCTTTTAGTATAAAGAGTAAAATGGACGTTTGCTGCTGAATTTAAAGTACTGCATCATTTATATTTCATAAAAACTGCCAGTAGCATCAACATGCTTTTCTGGTATTTGCCCTGCTTAAGAAATGTCACACATTAGACTTCTGTGATGGGTGTCATGCCTATTATTGGATATAACTGACCTTGTCCTACTGTCCCTTCTGTTGCTACCAACAATCATTTAGACATTTGAGATTTTTTTAGCTGACAATGTCAGCAGCTATTCTTGTTACACTTTTACTGTTGTCATAGAGACATAGAAACAGCTGAATAGAGTTTTTACATATGGTGCTCCTGATGAAGGGATGACATTAACCAAGCTACCATATATGTAACTGAATCTGTTTCTAAGTCATTCCATCAAGGTCAGACTCTTGCCCTTTAAGGAATTTCCAAAGACCACAGAAGAGTTTCTACCAGAAATTCTCACTTAAAAGACTCTCTTTTACAGTGGTTCTCAAAGTGTGGTCTTTGTACCAGCAGCATCTGCATTACCCACCAACTTATTAGAAATGCAAAATTGTTGAGCCCTGTGAAGGTTTACTGACTCAGTTAGCTGGTAGAACATGATTTCTGGGTGGATCTGTGAGAGTATTTTTTTTTTTCTTCTTTTTTTTTTTTTTTGGTATGTGGGTAGCTCCCTGGCTGGGAATCGAACCCAGGCCGCAGCACTGACAGCGCCAGCGCCGAAGCCTTAAGCCACTACACCATCAGGGAACTCCCTGTGAGAGTATTTTTTGAAGAGATTAGCAATTGAATCAGCAGGCTGGGTAAAGAAGACTCACTTTCACCAATGTGGGCAGGCATCATCCAATCCATTGAGGACCCATACAGAACAAAAGATGGAGGACAGTGAATTCTCTCTCCTTGAACTGGGATTTTCATCTTCTCAAGCCCCTGGACATCAGAGCTCCTGCTTCTTAGGCCTTCAGACTCAGGCTGAACTATACTTTTCTGGTTTTCCAGCTTGCACAGCGCAGAACATGGGACTTCTCAGCCTCCATAACCGTGCAAGCCAATTTCTATAATAAATCTCCTCATATCTATGTATCTATGTCTATACTATTGTTGTTTCTCTGGAGAACTCTGACTAATAGAGGTCCCAATCCAGGGCCATTAAATCAGAAACTCTGTAGTGTGTTTTAACAAGTCCTCTAGGTGATTATGATGTAGGCTAAAGTGTAAGAACTACTTCTCTACTAGATATCTTCCTGTCTCTAAAAGACAGTATTGACAAGAAATAATAAAGAACTCAAGACTAAATATAAGGTGATGGAAAGAGAAGTCACATTAGGTGGTGAACTTATTATACAACAAGGTGACAATGCACTGTAGAATTGTATGCCTGAAACCTATGTAATCCTTGCTAACAGATGTCACCCCAATAAGTCTAACAATAAAATAAGTTAAAAAAAGAAATAAAACACTAATTAAAATGAATAAACTAGATTTACTCACATTAACATGGATAAATTTTGAAACCAAAAAAAAAAAAAAAAGAACTTAAGACTCCTCAGATAAACTGAATACATGTTCTAAATAGGGATATTTGAAAATATAAGGTATAGAAAAGCATTTTTTGAACAGGAGTTGAACATTTTTAGAACATGAAGAGGTACTTATTAAAAGCCTCACCCTCACCCAGACTTAGTGAATCAGTGTCTGAGGTGGGCCTGATTGCCTCTTAAAAGGCATGCCAGACAGTTCTGAGACATTAGATATGATAACCACAGAATAAAGTATAGCTTATGTTAATACTAGTTATCTCCAGGTAAAGGAATTGAGAACGATCTTTATTTTCCATATATTTTGAATTTTTTCAGTGGGATACAATGATCACATACTACCTTTATGACATAAAATAATAAAGCAATTGTTTTAAAAGATAAAGTAGACAGAATAGCTTGTCTTGGAGACTTGAGGGATTTATGTGGATTTTCTTTGTTTGTTTTTTTATATTACTTAGATCAGAGTGGTGCCAAACGTAGGTCCAAGGAGTAGAACTGCCTGGCTTCATATCCTAGAGGTGAAATCACAAGCTATGTAACTTTCCTCCTAAAAGGCTCCATTTCCTCTCTCTGAAGCAGAGATAGTAATAATAGTGTCTATTTCATGGGGCTGTTGTGAGAATCAAATGAGAGTACTTAGTATAGTACTTAGCATATAAGAACAAAAACATTAGCTATTAGTAATCCAAGGATATCTATGTTTTATAGCTATTTATGGCACTATGTTTTGCGACTATTCTTAGCTCTATTTTCTATAAGTCTTATATTAATCAAACCTTTTTTAATTGCAATGCTTAAAAATGGCTGTGACTCTAAGTGGAAGATATCTGTCCTCATGGACAGTAACTCTTCTACCTCCCACCGGACTCCCCTCCGTCTCATCTGACTCCCTTGCCACAACTCTCATCCTCCCTCCTCTTGCCAACATGCCACATCTTATCTCTTTTTCCATCCGGTGCCCAAAGCCTTCGTGTTTCTCCTTTTCCTCTTTCAGTTGGTGTCTGTTACTTTTACCATGTTTATGTAATCCCCAAAGATTGCAACTGCCAGTTATCTCTGTGCACTGAAAATTATTTTGCTAAATTCTCTTAGATTGAAAAGCATCACCAGTTAGCTATTTTTTTTTTCATCTCGGACATAATTAATGATTTGGGGTTTCTGAAGCTCTGTCAAACAGAACACTCTGAGTCTCGAATTAAGAAAAACAATTCCCGGGTTTGTACGTCCAGGGCAGGGATGAAGTGGCCTGATGAAGCTCGGTCAGTGCCTCTGCAGCTGCTGTTTGCAGGTCCAGCTACACTTACTTCTCTTTTTCAAAGAGAGATTCATATGTGTCAATGGCTTAGCATCTGATTGGGATTTTCCTCCCAGATTTAATCAGAGAATTGTAGAGCATTGAGGAAAAAAACATTTAGGAGACAAATTTGTCAATCTCCTACCGTCCAGAGCACTTTTACATTGGAAACAAGCACGTTCAGGCAGTGGTTTTCGGGTTTCCGCGTGCATGAGAAGCCCCCGGAGGGGCTGCGCTAGACTGAATATTGTGTCCCTTCCCCAAATTCATACTGTGAAATCCTGACCTCTAAGGTGACAGTGTTAGAAGGAGAGGGCTTTGGGAGGTGCTTAGGTCACAAGGGCAGTGCCCTTATGGACGGCATTAGTGCCCTTACAATAGACCCCACAGACCTCACGGACCCTTCTGTGTTGGGTGGTTAAAGCTGTGGGCCCTCACCAGACACTGAAATCTGCCAGTGACCTTGGATGTTCCAGCAGCTAGCACTATGAAACATAAATTACTGTTGTTAATAAGCTACCCAGTTTATGGTGTTTTTGTTATAGCAGCCAAAATGGACTAGGACAAGGGCTTATTAAAACCTAGATCGCTGGATCTCACCTCAGTTTCTATTCAGTAGGCCGAGGACGGGCCCGATAATTGCCATTTCTATCAAGTTCCCAAGTGATGCTGATGCTGATGCTGATGATGCGAGCTCAGAAACCATTCTTTTAGAATGGATTTTATTAAAGAATCCATTCGTAAGAATCTTGAGTACTTGATCCCACTAAAAGGGGAGAAAAGTTAGTACGGAGCTGTGCTAGGAGCCCTCCAGTCACACGTACCTCTGTTTCTCTTGCTCTCTTGTTGGTTCCTCTTGCATATTGCATATTACCCAGATTTGCTACTTCTAGCCTAAGAAAGTGATCACTCCCATACTTAGTGAATTTCAGAGGACCTTTTCAAAGAAGAATAAAAAAAATTTCTGAGCCTTGCCTTAGAAAATCTGATTACCAGTTAACCAATTACTACAATTTTAACAACAAAAACATTTAGCCAACCTCTGTGTTTTTGTCTACTTATTTCTCATCTCACCAAACCTTTCCACAGTCTTTAGTTGTGGTCATTCCCACCTTAAACTTTTGCACTTGTAGCTCCCCTGCCCGGAATGTCAGTACATTCACTGTCTATTCATGTTCATAACTTCTTTCAAAACAGTTTCCTGAGATTCAATGCCTCTAAAAAGCCTTTCTTTAGAAGCTTTGACTGACACAAATAATTCCCTTGTTTTGCTGTCCAGTGGGTAAACATAGTTCTGAGTTCCGATATTGCATTTTCTATTATTTTTTAGTACCTTCTAACCAATTTGTCTTATATTTTATTTTCCTATCTTTCTCTGACCACAACATTCTTCCCCTAAAAGCAGGAGATTATAGAGAATCAAAGCTAACAACAGTATAACCTTTCATTGCCTGAATTTCTCCTCTAATGATGTAAGGGGCAGGGGGACAGTCAGGTTATCCCTGAATAGGAGACCAAGGGAAACAAGAAAGCACTAGTGTGGGCTGTCTTCCCTCTAAATAAAAAAGTCCACACTCCCACTGCCAGCAAAGACCAATTGCTCCTATGTGTCTTGGCTTTGGCAGCTCCAGATCCTAAGTCTAACGTGTTCTTTCTTCCCTTCCACTTAGAAAAGATACAATTAACCATGGTTAGGAAGGTAGCACAGCCAGAAGAGTGGTGGCATTTGTTTGCACTTAATTTTTGCTTCAATATTTGGGGAATATATTATATAGCTACTGTAAAACAGCACCTGGCCTGTTTACTAACACAGTATTATAAAAGTAAAACGTAATTTAAAAAAAAAAAACATCAGATGACTGGGCCCTAGGACAAAACTCAACTACAAATTATCACCTCACATTGATAATTACCACAATAATTTGAATGTGGAATAAATGCCAAATGATTCAGGCCAGCCCAGGTCAGATTCCCCTGCTGTGCAGATGAACATTTCAGGTGCATCTTAACATTGCGTTTCTGTACCTATCAAAAGTACAGCGAGGGTCCCCAAAGCTGGCAACAGCCAGTAAACTAAGGGACTCACAGGCTTCCAGAAGCAAATTATATTCAGCATTTTTTGTACAGAAATTATTATTCTAATAGATCAGTGATTTTCACATTTTACTTCTTTCTGTATTGACTCTTCTCTTTTTTCTTTTCTTTTCTTTCTATTTCCTCTGATGTTCGTTCAACATGTGTACCCAAAAGTTTTGGCAGAAGCTGGGTAACCAAGCTTTGTCTGATTTCTATACTGTCCCCCAGTCCAGCCAAGAACCTCTGTGAGGATCTCCAAGCACCTCCTGCAAACCTCTACGGCCCTACACAACAGAGGAAAAAAGTAACAATGATACCTTATTGGTTGATAGCAAGAGCAACCACTGAATAGTAAGACACTAGGATGCAGTCCCTAATTTTTCTCCAATCATTCACTTGCAAGGTAGATTTATTTATGGAGAAGGAGGCACACACCACAAACCAGACTCTGAACAGATTTCTGTCAATTCTAAATATTTCAATCTGGGTTTTTGAAGGCTATTCTCTCCAAACTAGGTAGTATGTATGAAAAACTACACATAAAAAATATAAATGAGAGTTCCATTATCCTTAAAACTCATTAAAGCATTCATTCAGCATGAAGTATTAATGGCATAATAAAGAGATTCAGAGCCAGGAAGATAAGAGATGAAATCCCAGTTCTGTAATATACTAACTTTGTGGCCTTGGTGAGTCTCTCAAACTCTCTGAATGTCAGTTTATGATTTATTTATTTTTAATATTTTTTAATGCTGATAATATATTTTTTAATGCTGATAATAGTATATTTCAGAGTGACTCTGAGGTTCAGATGTTGACTAGTCAACTCCTGTTCTGAGTCTCATGAGTGATGAGCTATGAGTAGAACCACTTTCCCCTTGATACTAGTTAGACACAGAGGTAAACACTTCCTGTTCACCTGAGATTTTCCCTTGTTGCAAAATCCCAGCTGTAAATTCTCCCACTTATAAATTGTCTACACCTTCCTTTAAAAGACCAAGGCAAAACCACTTTGTAAAGACATATTCTGATCTTCAGATCTGGGATGCTCTCCTTACTAAAAGAGCCTGAATAAAATTAATTTCCTTACTTTGTGGTTTTGTGTCTTTGATACCATATATGTATAAGTGCCTGGTACATAATTGGTCTTCAGTATTTGGAAGCTTTTATTAAGGACCTTCTAAAAATGACATTCTGAGTATAACCTACCAAGGGCACAGAGATGTACAGAATGCATCTTTTCCATTGGCATCGAATCTAGTAATTCCATATATTTATGACACCAAAATCTTATTTTTGTTAAGTTTTCCTGACTACATTGATGATTCACTAATTTAGCAAATCAGTAAACAATATGAATTAACTCACAAACTGTTTTAACATGAACTTTATAGTCGTCCATTCATAAAAACTATGAGCAGAGTTGAGTTTTAATATGCATACCAATTCTTGGAGACTTCATTGAAATGGCCCTTCTCTAATTTTTGGGTTCAGGAATAATTTCTAGTCTATGTGGTCCAATTTGCATTTTTCTGTAATTTTTCTAACACCATCTTTCACATTATGCTCTATGTTAGTCTGAGTTGTGTACATGTCTGATTTTCTCCCTAGCTTTTATGTTGCTTGAGATTAGATACTGTATCTTATTTCTCTGGCATCATGTCATAAGCAAAGGAGGTACTCAGTTAGTGTTTGCTGAAGTGAATCTATATACTCTTTGATGTCTTGGATCATACTAACCAGGCAATGTGCATAAGAGTACTTCATAAAATGTCAAAGTCTAAGAGAAAACTAAGTAATCAAGACAGAGAATAGAGAATGGGGTAAAAAAAAAAAAGGAGGGTGTCAAAAGATAACTAACAACACTTGGAGAAATCTAACAAGGTAAAATTATACAGGAAACAAAATCATCTTCAATAACTTTTAGATAGAGAACATATTCCAACTTTATATAGCTTTAGTACATCAAGTTTTGGATAAGGCAGACTCTAGTCAAGGTCTTTAGAAATTTCACCTAAACTGACAAGTCAGAATCAAAAAGGAGTAATAGTGGTAAAGTTGTGATGCACAATGTTCCTTTCAACTGCAGGTCACCAGTGGAATGCTAATAAACGCTAACAACTTAACTCGGGAGGAGGGACACCTGATTTATAGTACTGCCAGTTTCTATGGTGTAAATATTCACATCGTGGCTGATATCAAGCTATCAGCATGTTACCTAATGTTAAGTTTGGGAAGAGATGGACCCAACTGGCTTTCCCAAGCCAGTGAGAGTTGGTTTCCTTTCCCCTCCCCTTCCTTGTTTTCTTCCAGCAGAGAGGAACACAGCTGTGGTAGGTCTAGGCAAAGGGGTAGCCAGGAACTGGGCTTCACATGGCGCTCTGCTCCCGTTTCCTTTTTGGGATTGTGTTTTAGAGACAATGGATCACCTCTAATTTCTATCCTCCACCTCATTTTCAGTGTAACCTGAAAAATTTAAAAATCACTTTGGAAATCAAGTGAAAACCTACCAACTTCTTTTACAATACTGATGAAAATGTTAGGAAGACTTGTTTCATGATAAACAGGATTTTCAATCTAACAAAATGAATTTTAGCCTTTCTGAATCTTACAGAAACTATAAAATTATACATGCGAAGACTGAAGTCACTGAGTTATCAGGATTTTAAGCTTCTCCACTGTTATACTAAGCTGTAATTTTCTAGCTACAAGTTACAGCTCATCAGTTGAGTCAACATTTGCTTATTAGAAATCTATTTGCATGTTTTATCTTAACAAAATATGCTGAAATAAATTTTAAAAATAGCATGGTTTTGAGCACATATGCAAATTAATCAGGTCTGAAAGACTCATGGCTATGAATGAATCAGATCGCAAGAGGTGCAACAATTAATAAAATGTAATATAATACCCTCGCTCAGGGTCATCTCCAGCAGAGGCATCATCGTTTTTCAGCCTAACTTGGACTGGTTTAAACAATGAGCCCATAGTGTCCTGGATTTATCTTTAAGGATTTGCAGATGAAATCCAACTATTTGTAGCACATATTTTGTGGCATTTAATGATACTGGAAAATCCCTAAGAAAATCTTCCTGGAATAATTCAGAGAGGTACCAAAGTTAAAAATAAACCTTATTTTCTAAGTTTAGACTAGACTAGAATAGAATGGTTTGTGAGGGCTTCCTCCCAGGAAGGTTTAAAGAAGTTATTTTGACTCCAACTCTACATTTTAGAATCTTGCAGAAGTTATTCATGTTCTTATTCTGCATTTTCAGAACCTTGTATCACCTTCAGCTACATATGTTAAGAGTAAGAAGTTTTAATCACAACTAGTTGGATAATCTTACTATGTCCTCACTTGTACAACTGCCATTCTGGAGCGTGGTCTGACGTGAGTCTCTTTAACTGATATTGTCAACTAACAAGAGACAGAAAGAAGACTGGCCTGCACGCTGGAAGTGTGGCAGCTGTGGGGAGGAAGAGTACGGTGGGCAGAGCACCTGCTAAAGGGACGTGCCCACACAGCTGGTGCCTACAAGGGCCAGTTTGTACTTTCATTATTATTGAGTGTTGTATGAAAGGAGAGAAGGTTACCATCATTATCAAGGCTTCCCTGGGAGGCTCAGAGGGCAGACACATAGTAAGTTTCCAAATGTTCACTTTTAATTGTTCCAGTTAAAATATAAGCACCAACAATATAATGAATTCAAGGTTAAAACTTAAAATATTGGCACTTGATATTAGGAAGTTGTGATGCACAAGGCTTAACTCAATCTTCAAACTGGCAATGGCTCTGGGCAGGTTTGAATTTTATCATTTAAACTGAGAGAGAAAAATAAGAGTTGTTGAATTGTATTTTCTAGGGTGCGCTGAAAATCCAGCTCTAAAAATCCTTAAAGAACTCAAGAACGTATGAAGGTTTGAAAGAAAAGTTTTGTGAACAGTTGTCTTCTTTTTGTGGGGGCTGAGGGGCAAGGGGTACCCAGATTCTAAACCTTATGTTGCTCTGAGGAGTTCACACCTTACCGTCTTGGTGAGAGAGGCAAAGTTCACTCCTCAATGTAAAAGCCTGTAATGGAGTCAACGGTTTTGGTCCCTCAAAATTCATATGGTGAAAGCCCACCTACCAGTGTGATGGCGTTGGGAGGCGAGGCCTTCCGGGAGTGATTAGAAAGGGATGAGGTGGTAAGAGTAGAATGGGATTAAAGCCCTTGTAAGGGTCACAGGACATCTTGCTCTCCCTCTCTTCTCTAGGTAACACGAGGGCACAGGGAGGAGTCGGCAGTTTGCAACACAGGAGAGGGCTCTCAGTAGAACTGTACTCTGCCTGCACCTTGATCTCAGACTTCCAGCCTCCATAAATGTAAGAGAGAAAATTCTGTTTTTTAGAAGCCACCCAGCCTTGTCGTATTTATTATAAGCGCCCAAATGGACTGAGAGGCAAATGGCCAGATTCTGATTTTTTCAGCCTCCCTTGAGGCTTAGGCCTGAGCATATGACTTAGTCTCAGCCGATCAGACAGACCTCACCTCTCCTCCTGCTCCCTCCGCCCCCACTCTCCCCTCCACCGCCAAATCCTGAACTAGCGATGTTTCCCAGAGGGACCCCATGTTGGAAGCAAGCAGCAGGAGCTACAGTTACACCCCATCTGCAGGAGCGGGGAGGCCAGCAGCTGCCTAGTGGAGGGATGAAGGTGTGGTGCGCAGTGCTCAGAGGCAGCCGCAGCTCAGCTCCTACCAGACGATTCCATGGGACGAATCTAGACTGCTTCTACCTAAGTTTTGGGGCTAACAATTACACCCTCTGATGATTAAAAAATAAATTACAGTAAAAAATGTTATTTCTTAAAACAGTTGTTTGTTAGACTTCCCACAAATTAAACACCTTCTGTTTTCTTCTAAATGGCCTTTCATATGCAACCATATTTTAAAAATGAAATGGCAGGCTTCTAGTGGTTTCTACGCTTTCCTGAGGACAACCTCTCCTTGGGTTCACTAGGTCTTCCATTTCTTCTCTTCGGACTCTCTCCAACTTTTGTTTTAAAAAGTCTACTTTCCCTCCAAGTAAAATTTACCTGGTCTTTCCTATATGCCTTCCTTTGTCTCCCTTTTCTACAGGTTTTTAATAGTGATTCCACCCAGAGTTGTCTGGACCTCCCCCTTTTAACCCCATTTTTGTGGCCCATCTCTATTGGGATGCTATATATTGTGAAGTTTTAAGTTGTAGAACTGATCTTCCACTGCTGTATGAAGTAAATGACTTACAATTACCTGAACATTCCAATACTGTTTTGTGCCTCAAACACCAGGTCCTCTGTCCTTTCAGTTCACTCCCAAATCACTTGTCAATGTTTGTATGAAAACTAATAGGACCCCTGACCTACACGAAGCTTAACAAAACAAGATTAGTACGACCAGGCTAAATGAAAATTGGTAATTAGAGAAAAAAACACACAAAGCAAAGTATAGGCAAAAATTATTCCCATATATTTTGAAACTGCTCTGAGATGATGCTGTAGATTCAAGCTTTCAAACGATTTAGCCCATCTTTGTGTGGATGTGGAATGGCTCATCAAATAGGAACCTTGGTAAAGTTGCCTGTTTTCACATAAGAATATTGACCTGATCCCCTAATAATAACTTTTTCTAAAGTACACTCTATACTAACAAGTTTAGTTAAAAATCTGGTTGAGGAGTTCCCTGATGGTGTAGTGGCTTAAGGCTTCAGCGCTGGTGCTGTCAGCACTGCGGCCTGGGTTCGATTCCCAGCCAGGGAGCTACCCACATACCAAAATGTAAAAACAAAACAAACAAACAAAAACAAACAAAAAAACAAACAAATCTGGTTGAAGTAGGCAACATTTGGGGAGGATTGTTTGAACAATTTCTTTTAAGTGTTCTAAGTAATATCTTTAGAACAGGCCAAAGACAACCTTATTGGATCCCAGTTTTCCATTTTCTAACAGATTTACTTTTGTTGGATTTTATTGGAAAGACTTCAGCCTTATGGAGGAGCAGAAGTAACCTAAATAAGACCCACTACCACAGTTCCTTTAGGAGTGGTCCTGTGGATATTTTCTAGTTCAGATACTCATTGTCTCCTGCAAAAAAGTTTACATGACAAATGTCTTTTAGTCATGTAGTCCTGTATACAAGGAAGCTTTGGCTTTCCCTCAGGCTGTCTCTTTTTGTATAACAATAATAATAGTAATAATAATCACAATTATTATTATGTAACTAATATATAATGCTTTTTACTTTGTTGAGAAGTTCAAATGCAAGAATGAGGCTTAAAGAAAGAACCATAAAGAAACATCATATTTCTTCCTCTGACTTTACTTATCTTTGTGATAAGTGACAGTGTGTGTGGGAGTATGTATATGTGTATATAAGTACATATTTAGAAATGTGTATGTTTATCCACATATTATGGGGATTTTTTACATTTATAATCCAACCATTATTATTTATTCATGTCATAAGCTGCAATAAATCCTTTGTGGAAAGTAGAATATGAATAACTATGTAAACATATGAATAAATATGGCTAAATGGTATGTTAGGGTGAACTTTAGCCATTATTGTTATTAACAGCAATTACTTAATAAGCACATTCTATTGTGCATGTGATGAGTGGGAAGATAAGAGAGCCTAAGGCAAAGCTCCTGACTGCAAAATCTTAAAATCTAATTGAAATAATAGGAATATGATACAATAAATATACTATATTGTAATACTATATATATATTTACGCATACATACACATGTATGTGTATATAAGGATAGGCCAAATAGAAGTATCCTTCCTGCTTGGGAGAGAAAGAAATGGAAACAGGTGCATCTCCACAATCACATCTCCCCAAGAGTGCAACTCTTCTCTCCTAATTGATCTTGCTGTTGTTCCCAATGAGGCCTAGACAGATTCACATCTTCCCCCACCTCAGTTTAAACCCAAGAGAATTTTGTTAAAACATTTCAAGAAGATTCTTTAACCAGATACCATTTTAATATGTACCACACAAAAGGGAGAGTGTTGTTTTCCTTTCGTGGACTTGTTTATTGTATACTTTTTGGCATCTTAAAATGTTTTATTTATTAAATATGACACAGTGAGAAATAAATTTTACTTCACAACTTAGAATGTATACACACACACAATGAAACATGTTTCACAAAACACTATTGATCCATTTTATGTGTGACACATTCTATATTCCACTCTATTTTGTTCCATTTCATTTCTTAAAACACTCCTATTATGACCCATTAAATTAAATTCAGTAATAATAACATTGTTTTAAGAAAAAAGTAAGTTCAAATTTTCAAAGAATAAATGTTTAATTTTCTGAAGGCCAACTGTCCTGCTAAAATCAAAAGCAATTGGGCTAACTTCAGATGGCTGATAACATACCATCACTTCTTATTTCTTGAGTATTTGCTCAGAAATCCAAAATATGTAGAGTTATGATTCATGTAAATCTCCCTCAGAGGGGAAAATACATCCCCAAGTTACATTCCTAATAGGAACACATCAACCCACACACATAAATCAAATTTCAAATGCCTTTAGTAGTAGGGCCTCCAGATTCTAATATGGGTTGGACTTAAAATTCAGCTTCTCCCTTATGTTGGTTACAGTGAACTAAAAAGATTCTTATATATGCATACAATTCAATAATTCTGAACACTGCACCATTATTGATAAGTCAATAAATACCCTAATCTCAGATTTCTACACGGAAAAAAAAATGTTGTTCAGGAAAAAAAAGGAAAAAATATCCTCTTAGATTAGCTGATAATCATGATTAGTCAATTTAAACAACATTTTTCAAAAGTAAAGTGCTACTATTATTAATAACTCTGCTCAAATAATAATCAAAATTGTGAATGGAAACATTTCCAATTTGCCAACAGAACCCTTAGGCTTATTCATGCCAGAAACATCACAGCTGGGTCTTAACATTGCCTAGGAGAAGATGAAGTTATAGGCTTTTTACCATGTCAACTCTTAGATAATACTTCACCCTTACTGTGTATTTGCAGTGCCAGATAACATCAGACAGAAACCGCCCCCAACAGACAGTTCTGTTCTATCACATTAACTTCCCAGCCTACCTATTAATACCGAACCAAACTGGAGCTTGGTGAGCTTCTGGCAGTTTGCAACTGTGCCTAAAACCTGCAATTTTAACTAATTATAGAAATTCTGGGCAGGAAGCCCTCTGAAAAGATGATTAGTGTCACTCCTTTCTTTTGAAACTTTGAGACCACTCCAAACCAAGAGTTCTTCTATTTTAACTTGAAGGGAAGAAAGGATATTAGCATGAAGGATCACTCACTATGTAACTGGAACCATAGTAGGTCCATTACATGTGTGATCTCATTTAATCCTTATCTGATAATGTAGTGGGAATTATGATCTCCATTTTACAGAAGGGAAATTAAAGCTCAGAAAAACAACTAAGTCAGTTGATCAAAGGTGGCAAGTGCCTATTAGAGTTGGCCTCTGACCAAGAGTCTAACTCTAAAAACTAATGCGTCTCTGTTGTCTCTTCCCATTGTGGGCTGCAGGGGAACTTACAGACTCATAAGAGTGGACAGTACACAATTCTTTCCAACTCCACATTCAGGAATGTCACATCAAGAGGTTAAAATCAGCCATGGTGGGAGTATTTATACTGTGTACGTGGGGAAGCATTACATAACCAGGGCTTTCTTCTTCAGAGAGTCACTGCTGACGTACAACAGCGGTACTTAATATTTCACAAATGTCACGACTAGATGTTTCTATTAGTTAATTCTTTTTCATTTTTGAAAACAAATAATAACAAGAGTGTAGGTATAATATCTTTCAGTACGTGCTGCCCACATTTACTTCCTGTGTATTTTTGCCTACCATTAAGAAAACCTTCAGAATTATATAAAAGTAGTTTTAATAATATAATAGTCCCCATGTCTCCATCAACCAAATTTAATAATTATCAACATGCCAACCTTATTTCATTTCTATTCCACACTTTTTGATTCCTAGATTATTTTAAACAAATCTCAGATATTAATTTTATTTGTAAAATATTATTTGTGTCTCAGAGATAACCTCATTTTAAAGCATTATAATGCCATTATTGCACTTGTAAATGATCAGTAATTCCTTAATATTATTTAATACTCTGTCTATATTCAACTTTCTTCACTTGACTCTAAGCTGTCAAAGTTGCTTTGTTCAGATCAAGAATAAAAGTCCACATATTGCATTTGGACAAAATATCTCTTAAATATTAATTTATCTGAATGTTAATAAATTTTTATAGTCCATTGTTTTCCTCTTGCCATTTGTTTATAGAAGAAATTGAGTCATTTGTCCTGTAGAATATCTTACATTTTGGATTTTGCTGATTGGATTTCATGGTGTCACATAACATGTTCCTATTTTTCCTGTATTTCTTGAAAATTGGTACTTAGACCTAGAGATTTGAACAGATTCGTGTTCTACATTTTGGCAAGCATATTTCATGGTGAGGTTGTGTACCTGCTACTGCATCACATTAGAATACGTATAATATCTGTTGCCTCCATTTGTATAATTATTAGGTTTTGGTGTTCTCAGCCTAATCCATCTCCTACAAATATCCCCAATTAATCTTTCACCAAATGGTTTGGGCAGCACTCATAATCATTTTCTAGATTTATCATTTCAATAGGGGCTGCAAAAGAGTGATGGTTTAGTTCTTTTATTCCTTCTGCATTTATTGACTGGAATTCTTTTATAAAGAAGATATTTTCCTTATCAATTATTTGTTAGCCTCAATTACAGTTTGTCAGGAAAGGAAGGATAAATATTTCTTTACCTTTATCAACCAATTTTTATAATGAGCATATGCCCTCATATACCTCAAAAGTGATCCAAGATGTTTTGGGTTTTTATTTTTACCTGTATTATGCAAACATGGATTTTAATATGTTTCATGTGTTTCAATATATTTCAGTTATTTCTTAGTCCTTCAAATTGGTTCTTATATCTTTTTGACATGGCCCCAGTAGTTTTTTATAGCTCCCTTGCTTTCTAGTATATTCTAGGCCCTTGTAAATTCCCTGCCCTAGTTCTAGAAACAGAAATTTTTCTGAGAATCCTGATTTCTTGTTGTGGGAAGTGGTTCTTCCCATGATTTAAACTGATTCACTTAGGGGAGATTCTCAACCAGAATGCTCTGAGCACTCATAGGATACAGCTGAGGTACAAGGAACTGGCAACCAGCTTCAGAAATTTTACTAGTATTTCTTAAGCAAAGGTTGCCACCTTATTACAGGATCTATCAGGTTAAATGTATACAATATAATCTTCACCATAACCTAATTTATTGATTGTCTAAGCTTATGAATGAGACAATATAAGACTATGCTGTGCCCACACTTTATATATTAGTAGAAATGTAGGCAGATGCAGATATTATGGGACCTTAAGTCTAAGCAATTGGGAGGGAGTAAGCTGTCTTTGAAAAAATGGATATGAAATTACAAATACAAAATTTGAACATTTTATGTTGAGAAAATAAATCACTGCAAATTGTAACTATAAAAAAGCTTAAAATACCATGAAAATCATAACATATAAAAATATCATGTTTTGGTTGCCTACTTTTTGATTGTTTTTCATACGATAATAATTTTGTGATATCATTCTATAGAGAGAACAGAAAGATAATCCAGTGTTTCCTCTAGTATAGTTGACTAGACTGCCTTCTAGTTTTCGAAAATTGGAGTGCTTGAAAATTTGTGACTGAATACACAAGCATACTCTTATCTGAAGGATTACTATGGTTTGTGCCTTACTCAGAAATTTTGATAAATTCTATAATATTTTAAGCAATTCCCATCAAAAGGAGAACAATGTATGCCTCTATACACCAGTATATTGCCTAGTATATTTTTGATAGGAAAGAACTTGTATTGTGATTAGGAGTCAATTGGAAATAAATCATCCAGGTACAAGTTTACATGTCTGGTGACTGAAAGAGACTTTAAGTGCATTCTTTGCATTTCAATCATTATTTCTCCTCTGCTGCCTATATACATCCAGGGTTGGTACCATAGAACTAAAATTCACAATACACCGTAGCCTCTGGCCCTACTGGGTGAGATCAGCTGAGCATGTGATAGGACCCAGAAGCCATTCCTTCCCTGAGATGCCTGGCAATAACTTAATTCCATGCAAAGATGACTGCAGACCCCATATAGAGCCCACATAACTCAGAGTAAATGTATCTCCAACTCTTCGTCCTCTATGCTCAAAGCTATCTCCAATTCCACTCTACATGAGGAAAAGTGAGACGGAGGGGAAGTTGGAGTGGAAGGAACATAGGTCTTAACCAATTGCAGTTAAAATTCTTTCCTTTAGCAAATACTACAAAACATACCATCACCTGAACACATGGTTCAGACCCTCCCAAGGCCTTGGAAGGGCCCATGCAAGGAAGGGGCCATGACATTTAAGCTGCATTGGCTTCACAGTAAATCACCATCTTGAAAGAATCACCACCTCACTGCTCAGCCTTTTCTTTCCCAACTGTTAATCAAAACACTGCCACCTTTCTGCCAGGAACCTTTTCCCACTTCCCTGAACACATTTGTAGGTCTCCTTTGACTCTTGGGCCTCATCCTCAGGTGACCCCAGTGCACACAGGCAGAAGTCCATGCTTTCCTTGCTCATCACACATTCTTCACCAAACCCTCCACACAAATGCAAAAGCACCATAATTTTACACTGTCTTGAAAACAATCTCTATATGTAATGAAAGAGTAGTAGTGTCAGATACAGTTTTTCTCTTATCCAAACTCTTCACTGGTGGAATCAATAGTTTATATGAATTTATAATATATAAGAAGCTGTTTCTGTTTTGAAAATACAGAATATCTATATAAATATATTTAGCCACTCTTGGCAGTCACTCAAGAGTACTAGAAGTAAAAACATAAAAAAAGCCAGAGCAAATGATGTCTAGCTATTATTTTGGTTAGCACTATAGCATCCTCACCAGCAAGAATATGAACAATGTTTTATTAGTTACAGTATGCTGTGCCTGTTAAGCCTGGGAGTTGCCAGCAAGCATTTCAGGATAATTTCCAGAGCTATTATTAGCCGTTATCCAGACTTTCCTACCTAGTTTTCAGCCCGGAGATCGCTGGCAGATGCCTTGATGATTAGAGCGGCAGTAATGCTCGGCATCCCAACAGACAGCCTGCCCCAGGACAGTAGCAGCAACAGACCACAGTTTTGCAGGGGGACGTTTTATTTTTATTTCTCAGATATTTCAAAACAAGGACAAGGTCATTCCCAATGCCAGAACTTCTAGCTAAGCCATAACTTTTCCTTGTGTATCAAAAGTACTGAGAAAAAAGTAAAACACAAAAACAAAAACAACAACCCCTATCCCGACTCATACACACAAAACCTGTAACTAAAATAATAAGCCTTTAAATTTAGTGTTAAGAAATATTCAGCACTTACATTTACAAATTTAACACCAGCACCACCAGTAGAATCATCAAAAATCACCGGTAATACTCCTTTTGCACTAAGTATTCATCAGGCACTGAGCTAAGTAGGGTAGTGTGGGATATGAGGATTCCCACTTGAGAAAACAGAAATATTGATACAAATATGGATGTGGAAAGGAGAGAATGATGCTGGAGTGAAACTGATGGTAGCAGCACAGCAGTACTATCCTATTAACATATAGCTATAACAGTAGTGTATAGACATAGGTATATGCATGTATATATGTGGACGTGGACGTGTGTGTGTGTGTGTGTGGCACACGTTATACCTAAAGTATCAGGATGTGCCATAGAGAATGTGAACACACTGATGAAGGCACATCAAAAGAAACAGAAGCAAATTCTGAAAGGCTCCCACTGGTCTAATTTGGTACAATTTGAGCATCAAATAGATAATAATAAGAATAGATTACAATGATGTCAAATTGAAAAAGTATATTCATAAGTACATAGTGATACTAAAAAATTTTAGAGGGAGTGAGAGGAAAAGCAAAAGCAAAGAAAATCAATTATTAAATGTAAAAGTAATGACAAATAGAAAAATCAGAATGTTACAATCATATAGTAATAACCAATTCAGGTAACAATTGTTAATGGATATTAAAACACTAGGTAAAAAAAATAAAAACAAAAACAAAACCCTGGGGAACAATACAATCTCAAAGTATCATTATCATGTCTATATGCAGATTATATTTGATTTAAAAAGAGAAGAAACATTGCTTTACAATGAAAACATCATCTAGACACTACCTATACCTTAACATCAGCAATGGAACACACTGATGTCCTATGTCTTCTGAGAACACTGGGAAGGACACAGCATTACCTATGTAGACACCCTGTCAAAAATGCTTAATCTAAATCTAATCATGAGGAAACAGTCAAACAAATCCAAAATGAAGGACATTCTGCAAAAGAACTAATCTGATCTTTTCAAAAATATCAACATTATGTAGAACAGCAACATTACCATAAAAAGCTGGAGGTTTAGTTTAAAGGAGACTAAAGAGAAATGGCAACTAACAGAATGTATAATCCTGGCTTGAATCTCAGATTTAAAAAAAGAAAATAACTCTAAATGACATTATTGGGATAGTGGAAAATAAGAGTAGACTGTTTGTTACATAATAGTACTCTATCAATACTGCCCTATCAGTCCTAATAGGTATTTTGCAGAGAACGTTCTGGTTCTTCGAATAAGCACCAAAAGCTGAAGCATTTAGGGTTGAAGTATCTGCAATAATTCTCAAACGTAGCATGTGTATATACTCATGTACATATATATGTATATTAATGACATAAATGTATGAACATAAATATGTGGAATATCAATCAATATTCTTGTATACTTTAGAGAGTAAGAGATAATGCAAGTGTGAAAAATTAATAGAAAAGTTAGGTGAAGGGGTATATGGGTATTCCCTGTGCTATTTTTGCAGTTGGATGTCCTTTAAAATTGATCAGAATAGGAGTTCCCTGATGGCGTAGCAGCTTAAGGCTTCAGCGCTGGCGCTGTCAACGCTGCGGCCTGGGTTCGGTTCCCAGCCAGGGAGCTGCCCACATACCAAAAAGCTAATAAATAAATAAATAAATAAATAAAATTGATCAGAATAAAAAGTAAATTACAATTAGAGATCCTGAGGTTCAATTTGAAAGTAATGATCAGCAAACTGCTAAGTGGGAAGAATATAGTGCTAGGGAGATGACGGAAGCACAGACGACCACCTCTCTGAAACAGCCAAGAGTAAGTAGTGGCATGGGCCAAGTAAACTCAGGAGATCCTATATGGTATTATAATAGGTAAACTGAGGGAAAAAACAGAATTAGAAAAAAATTTCAAATAACATTTTAATGTTAGCTTGATTAGAATTTAAATTTTCAGTTTTTATTTGTGAACGAAATGGTATGGTAACTACCCCATTAGGTCAAACTCATTGATTACTTAGTCCAAAAATTCTCTAACTTCTAGTTTATAAAATATGAATGCATTTTATCCCTCAAAATACATATTTTCCATTAACTTTGTGAAGAGATTTCAAAGAGCTATTACATAAATAAATATGAGTATACTAGTTAACACATTATTTAATATATAATCAAAAATATAAGCAAAGCTATAATCTAGATCTAGGAGCCAAAACCTTTTAGAGATTAAAAAAATTTATACAAACTCTTTTTTTTTCTTTTTCTTTTTTTTTTTTTTGAGTTATCAGCATCAGATGTCCCAGTTTTGACTTTTAGACAGGAACAGACTGCCTGCTCTCCAGGTCAGGCTGACACAAAATCATCCTAGAGTCCAGAAGTAAAATCTTCCCATACCGTATTTTGTCTATATGAGTATAGAACACTAAACAGCTGTAAACTTCTACTACAGGCTGTAATATTCCCACAGAAAAATGGTTCCCCAGTTAGCACAAAAGAGCCTAAGAAAACTGAATGGTGCTAACTTTGTCCCTATAACAGCCTAGAACCCTCAAGTTCCTTGAATCCCAACTATCCCTAGTTTTACTTATTCTTTGTGTGTGAAAACATCTTTGTTTTCTCAGTTCTTAGAATCTATATTTATTGGTCTCTTCCCAGATAATTACATACTTTTTTACTTACCAAATGCATTTATTTAAAAGAACTCTCAATTCCACTTCCAGCAGGGTTAACCATAGTCATCATGATGTATGTACATTATATGCCTTGTACACATTTGTAACAGGAAGTTTACCTTTTGACCACCTTCCTCCAATTCCCCCCTTTCCCCACCCTTCACCTCTGGTAACTACAAATCTGATCTCTTTTTCTTAGATTTGACATATAAGTGAGATCTTTTTTTCTGTCTGATATATTTAACTTAGCACAGTAACTTCAAGTTACATTCATGTAGTCACAAATGGTAGGATTTCCTCATTTTTTATGGTTGAATAATATTTCATCACACACACACACACACACACACACACACACACATCTCATAACTTATTTATCCATTTATTCATCAATGAATACTTGGTTATTTCCATATCTTAGTTATTATAAATAATGTTGTTATGAAAGTGGAGGAATAGATGTCTTCTCTAGTTAGTGTTTTTGTTTGCTTTGGATATAGTTCTAAAAGTGAAATTGCTGGATCATAAGGTAGTATGAGGGTAGCTCCCTGACTGGGACTCGAACCCAGGCCACAGCGCTGACAGTGCCAGCGCCGAAGCCTTAAGCCACTACACCATCAGGGAACTCCATATTGTTTTTTCTAATGGCCGTACCAATTTAAAAATCCCACCAATAGTGCACAAGGATTCCCTTTTCTCCATATCCATGCCAGCATTTGTTATCTCATCCTTTTGATAATGGCCACTCCAAAAGGCATGAGGTGATATCTCACTGCTCTAATTTGCATTTCCCTAATAACTAGTGATATTGAGCACTTTATCATGTGCCTACTGGCCTTCAGTGTATCTTCTTTGGAAAAAGTCTATTCAGGTCAATAAATCTCCTTTAATCTTGAAGTCAAGCCAAGTCATATCCCATCTGAGCCTCTCAGCCTGGATCTACTCAGAGCTGTCTTGAACCCCTCTGGCCTTGGCCTGCATAGAGTACTGCTGAGTCTTCAATCTGACCCAGGAGATCCCCGAGCTCTAAATCAGCAAGAGGTGATCAGAGGGCTCTGATCTTCTGCTTTAGCAGCTGTGGTTTTGAAGTGAGGTTTTCCTTCAGTAGTGCTATATTAGAGACATAAAAGAGCAGATATGTAGCTAAGAAGATCCCACAGATGGAGGAAACTAGAAAAGGATGTTCTGGCATATAGAGGGTTCATATAAGGCTCATAAATTGAGGATGGCCTATATTTACAAGCCAAGACTTATGCTGACAGTATCAGTAATCACAGCTGGGAGATGAGGGAGGCAGGGAAAGACTCAGAAAAGAGAGATGAAGTGATCTAAGTACAATTTAAAAACAATTAGTGAATAAAAGTTTTTATTCCCCCTCTACAGTTATTCATAGGCTAACCAGTCATACCATTTTAAACAGGACAGAAAACAACAGTATCGTCCCATGTCAAATGGTAAGTATGGTCAACCTACTGACACCTTGAATTTAGCCCAGTGAGACCAGGCTGACCATACATACTGTTCAAAAGGGGACACACTGTTGTTTTTTGTCCCATTTAAAATGGTACATCGGGTCAAACTAGTTGTTTAAGTTAATATGAGTATTAGCAGATAATGATTTTTAAAAATTCACCATTCTCCTTCTTGAATAATTTTTTTCTAAAGTTATTAGACATGGCAGAGTAAGGTATAGCCTGCGTCAGAGTGAAGTAGAGGAATCTTGGTGACTCATGGTATCAAAATAGGTGAGGAAGGGTCTGTGGCAGAGGATGGTTTAGCATGGGGAGTCAGAGCCCTGTAAAGTCATGAAGCTGTCCTCACTTGTAAGCAGCCTGAGTGGGGTGAGGAGGGTGTGTACACTGGAGTATAGGGTTCAGCCTGCAAATGGGCTTTCAGGGGAATGGGTGGAGTGAGGAAGACTTCTACCTGGAGAGGCAGACCGAGGGAGGGGTTTGCTGGCAGATCCTTGTGGTGTGTCAAACCCCAGGTGAGGAAAGTATCTGCCTGGGAGAAAGGTGGTAGTGACAATAGGTGGGAGAAGGGTGTTACAGAAAAACTGACCAAATATGTAAATATGTTAAGGATAATGAGAGCCAATTTCTCACTGTTGGAGAAGTGTGTTACAAATAGGGAAAGGGAGAGATGGAAATAAATGTAGACATGCATGTACAAGTATATGAGTGCTTGTGTGTATGGAGGTACATCCGTATATATGCTCCCTGGCACTGTCCCTGAGAGGGCTTGATAGCATCAATATCCTCAAAGGCAACAGAGAGATCTCTAATAGTAGTACCCTGATTGGTTTCTAAATACCATCCTCCACCCAAGGAACCAGGACTCCTTGGAGAAAAGGCTGCATTAAGGACTAGGGTAAGGCAAATACAAGATGTGCCTGAAATACTGTGCCAAAGAGCAAGGAGGCATCCAAAACATGAGAAGTCTTCTAAGTCAAAAGAACACAGGAAATCAGCTTGAAAGAGTGCCTCTGGCCTAATTTGGAATTTGCGTATCAAAATAAATGGAGAGAGATTATGACTCATTGAATGAAGTAGGAAATCATGATCCATATAGATAGAAACAAATAAAAGGAGAGTTGATGAGGAATGGAATATTTTATGGTTTCAAAGTACCCCCTTATAAAATTGTTATTACTTGTAAAAGGGAAAGAGTAACTTTATGGTAGAAAGTATTGGCAAACATCAACTTAATGAAGAGATCAAAGCAAACATCTTAACTAATGGGAAAACCTAAAATCACCTGAAACCTGATAGGGTACAATGAGAAGAACACACATCACTTCCATGATATTCCTACCCAAGATTCATAACCTGGAATTAATCAAGAGAAAGCATCAGAAAATCCAAATTGGCTCTGTGATTTTCATGAGTCAAGATCATAAAAATTAAAAAAACAAACAAAGCAGAAAACACTGAGGAACTATTCCAACTACAGAAGACTCAATAGACATAGCATTATAACTAAAGGAATGAGAAATTTTGAGATGAATCCCTTAACTATACAGAACAATATTAGGAAAACTGCCAAAACCTGAATGGTGTCTGAGGAGAAAATATAAGAATATATTTATGTTAATTCCCCAATCCTTATGATGATATTGTAGTTGTGTAGAAGATTGACTTGTTTTTAAAAAATAAATACTAAGATATCCCAGGGTAATAGGGTAAGTCACTCAAAAAAAATGTTCTTGGTACTAATTATAGCAAATTTTCTATAAGTTTGATGCAAAGACTCTTTTAAATGTTTTTAAAAGGAATGAGGTGAATATATAAGTTCTGCTATGGACAAACTATAAAATATACCAGGTCTAGTACCAAGTAAAAATATTAAGGTACACAAATATATCATATGATACTATTTATATGCATGAAAACATATATATGTATATGTATGCATATGTATATACATGTGTCTGTGTGTTTTGTTTACATTTTTGTTTTGTTTTTAGGTAACAGAGTACCTCTCAATGAAGATTTAGACTAAGGAAGTTGAGTAAGAGATTTCACTTGAAAAGACAGTGTATATGTAATATGTTTCAGAAGAAGAAAGTGTGTTTGAAGTATGAGAAAAGGAAATAATTCTGGTTCACATTTAGCTCCATTATACCAAAGCCTCACATATAGAACACTGGTCTATGGAAAAGTTTTGCTTGATAAATAGGGTTTATATATTCTGGGGCAATCACACAAAAAATGGGCATATGTGAGAGGTAACATGCATTACTAAAAATAAGAAATGCTTGAAGACATATGAAAGTAATAGATATTCTAAATGTTAAAAGGATGGCATGACATCCTCATGCTGGACATTGGTGCACAGTCTTTGAGGTTTTATTACTGAAACAAGTTGTTATTTTGAGAGTGGCACTGTGCCTTTTTCAGTCATTTGCTGAATCAGTAACTCACATTTATCTCATACACAGTGGATAATTCATTGTTTTTATCAGAAGTAGAAGAAAAGCAAATCAATAAGGTAGGGAAGTGAGAAACCAAAACACAGAAGTCTTTTGTGGTTATCTATGCAACATGAATTTTCTTTGAATCAATGTGGCACGGCATAGGGCATGGCTAACTGATAGCTAATCAGTCCCTATTTTATTAGACAACTAAGAGGCATTAAATCCACTAGACAATTGATACAGTAATACCCTGATAGAAGGTGAGAGGTAATTGAGGCAAAAGAGCAGCATAATAGTTATCTTCAGTATTAAAAGGCAAATATTTGGAAAATGCCTATTGCTTCACCTTTGCCATTGGTATTACTCAAGGAGGAAAAACATGAAGACATACTCATACATTAATTTAGTTACATAATATAGAAGAAATAGACTCATTTAAATAATTCTGACTTTAATATCTTCTGAGTGTAGGTTTTCTCCCAAGATCTTTTTACCATTTAGGAAAATCTGGCAAACATAACATTATATAGATTGTCTGAAAAGTTAGGTAACTAACATGAGATAAACTTTATTACTATTATTATTGAGATGTAATTGACATATAATACTAGTTTCAGGTGTACAGCAATGACTTGATGTTTATAAGGATAAACTATTTTTAAATAGTATGTAGATTACATTTTGGAGCAATACGTTCAATAATGTGTTTTCAGGTGAAAGACCTCTAAATGTAATGTAATGCATTCAATGGTTTATTTGGAAAAAAAAAGAAGGAAGTTACTCAACAAATATCTTAACGGTGTCCAAAAAAATCTAAAAACACAGGGAAAATAAGATATTTGTTGTATTTGAGATTCATATTTGGACACATTGCTTTATATTTAGAGGTGTTTAACCTAAAAATGTGTCTGGGGGGTAAAGAAAAGTACGCCAAGGACTTTATTTTAAAATATAGCTAACATACAGTATAAAAATAAGTATACGCATATATTCTTTTCCAACCTCATAAACACATTATATTATTGAGCACATAAAATGTTCAACATCTTTCATCACAAAAATTTAAATACAAAAACAGAATTCTAATAAGACAGTACTTGAGATTAAAATTTTTTTGAGAACTCCAAATATGATGTATAAGTTGATAAAGAAAGATGTGACTATTGTTCTGTAGCAGTCTCCTAGGTTGCTGAGTGCTAAAATGTCAACATGGCACCAGGTACATGGCCTGGTGTCAAACCAGCCACTAAGATGTGAATCCCATCACTGTGCATATTGTCTTGAACCTAAAAAATATTGTCCTCCTCATGGGAAGTAGCTAATATTAGCTTCCCTTTTCTTTATTAAGGGAACCTCTTCTCAACAAAACAAAGAAAAAGAGATTTAAGAAGAAATAAAAAATACATCCCATAGGAGTGTTTCTCTCCATTATTTAGAAAATAGAGTATCATTGGGCATGCCAAAACTGCACTGTCAGGGAAAAGTTCTAGTCTTAAGTTAAAAACAAAATTGTTGAGCTTCCTTTCCAATATGTCAGAGGATTAGCTAATGCAAACATAGATAAACCATTTTAAGGTGAAGATTTGCAAACATGGCAAGGGTTATGACCTCCTATGTAGTCATAGAGTCCATAGTTATAACTGTTAAGATATAGAAATAATGCCAACCACTATTAGGACAACTTTTTCATGACTATGTGTTTTCATTTTTCAGTTTCCATGAGTATTTTTCCAGAGTACAGGTCTACACTACTAGTATAAAGCACATGTTCAATGATCTCTAAAACCATAGTTTCTACTGTAATTAAGACTCATGTGATTTATCCCAAAACAGTGTTAACACTGTGCTTGGAACTGTTTCATGTGTGTTTCAGGGTTGAACAGTTTGTGCCAATGGATTCTGGGAAACTGCTTTTACAAGTGAGTACTTACGGGACTCCTATTAAATAAAAGCACACATTGCTAACAGTAAGGCTTTAAATTGCTTGCCTGAGCAGCCAGGAAATTGGGCATTATGGTTATTACCACAACTTTCAGAGTCACCCTCATCCAAAACAAGAAATCATTTAGTAGTCCCATAGCCTTTGACACCCTGACATTGTAGTTATTGACATATCTGTTTCCCAACTAGATGAACAGCAACTTCTCAATTGCTACATACTAGCATATAGTGCATATTCAGAAATTATTTTTGAATGAATGAACAATACTAATCACAATACCATACATATATCATATTTATTTCATAATATCAACATTCATAATTCAGCCAAGCACCAGAGAATGTGCCTCGTCCCACCCCTCAAAAAGCACCAGAAGATTAAAGATTCTTAAGAGAGCTTCTGAGGTCTTAAAGGTTTAGTTTAGAAAAAAAAAAATTAGACAAACTCCATAGGGGTGGGAGCCTTGGCTGCTTTGCTCACCTTTATATCTCGAGGGCTTTTACTGAGCATAATATAAATGTTCTGGGTGAATAGAGAGAAGAAAATACTTGAATTCAGAACTAGGAACTAGAGCTGCTATAGACATGGACAACTGTGACACATGCCAGCTTGTCATAGGACACCAGTAGACCATAAAAAAGGTATGATCAAAAATGCAAAAGTGGGAGTTCCCTGATGGTGTAGTGGCTTGGGGCTTCAGCGTTGGCGCTGTCAGCGCTGCGGCCTGGGTTCGGTTCCCAGTCAGGGAGCTACCCACATACCAAAAAAAGAAAGCAAAAAAAAAAAAAAAAAAAAAAAAAAAAAAAAAAAAAAAAAAAAAAAAAAAAAAAAAAAAAAAAAAAAAAAAAAAGCAAAAGCATGACAAGTTGGGACCATTTCTTTTAGGAGCAAACAGATCTCAGTTTCTCACTAGACCCTGTGTACTACACAGCACAACAATTTACATTTGCATTAAGGATCCCAAGTTAACATGGAATTTTAAAAGTTAATCAATGTCTAGAACAATAAAGAAAGCACACAGGAATATGATGCACTAAAGGAACATTTCCATCAATTATTGTTCAGATTAAATACTGGATGAGGAAGATGTTTGGAAATGAGTTCAGGAAACCATGTATGCTGGTTAATCTCTGCTCCCAAATCCTTTCTCTACTCTTTGCCCATTCTATGTGGAAAGAAGAGACAAGCTGGAGTATTTCTTCTGGTCTCCCTTCTTGCCTGCAATCTGGCTGTGGTATCTTTCTATGATAACAGATCTTGTTGAGTAGTAATCTCCCATTCAACCTCTACTTTCAGTTCTCACCAAACTGAGACAACCTGTATTAGTCCCCTTTTTCTTCAGGAATTGGGGAGTTTTTATTTGATCATTAGGAAGCTTGATGTCTACTGTTGACTCCCCTAAACCTTACCACATCTCTTCAACCAGAGCCTTCCTTAAATTCTCTTTAAGAATCCAAGCTGATTATACTTTCTGTGTTCAATCAGAACTCTCTCATTGATACACCATAGAATACTGTCAGGTCCTTCTTACTTTGTATGAAACTTAAAACCAATACATTAGGCAGAAGTCAGTTATCAAACCTAACCTTCACTATTTCCTCCAACTACATGAAAGTACCTTGAATGCTCAAGAGAACGGTAAAAAAGGAAAAGACAAAGACAATATGGGACCAGCAGTGGCAAGCATTTTCTTGGCTCAGCAATAATATCCCGGCTAGTAACAAATCCAGACTGGCCAGTGCCTTTCTCCCATCAGCCAAGGACACTTTAATCTTTCTGAAGGGATGAAAAATAATTAGCAATGCTTCTCCAAATTATTTTGAAATATTTCCATAGAAAGAAAGAAATGCATGTGAGAGGAGGCAAAAACTGTTTTAACAGAGAAAGATCATCAATCTTGCTCTACCAGTTTTCTAATAGTCTACAGAAGAAGTTCTTGCATTTGGTGACTCAGAGATGCCAATATTATTCAGGAATGGAGTAGGGAGCGTGATATGGCCTTCCAGCACAGGCAGCTGGAAGCCTATCACCTAGGTCAGGGCTCTTGCTCATTATATCTGGAAGAGAGGGAAGCATAAGGAATGAATGGAAGGAAGTACTGGAATGGGTTCTAACTCCAACTTTCCTACATGGGACATCTTGGTTAAATCACTTTGGCTGTTTTAAGTGAAATAAATAGGGATAATAAAAAATATCATATTAAATCTTCATAATCCTGTGTTTCCAAGTATGTGAAGACTATTGTAATAACCTTTTAGGGATGAAACTTTTGACTTTCAAGTTTGGGGAAATTATTTCATGGGTTAATCCCCAAAGGGGACATCTTACAATCCTCATTTCTGCTGAAGCATATGTCTCCTACTATCTTGAAATCTGATTTTTCCAGTGTGAAGGCAATAAGTCAACTGGAGACAATTCTATGTGAACTAGAGAATATTTATTGTGCACAGAACTACCAGGATGTCATTTAGCATATATGTATTCTTAATCCAACTTTGCAGCCTAATGGTTTTTTAAAGTCAAAATTTCTTCCAAAATCCTCTTGGAGTATAATTTTTAAAGCATATGGAGACAGACAGAACATGAGCCAATATATTTTATTCCAAATGAGGCTCCTTGATTTCTCGCATGATTTTGAAATGTGATATTTGTCTATCTTGTGAAATTCTGTTCTCTCATCTTTCTGGAAAGCTAAGAAGAATCTTAAATACTTGTATCACTGGTGCTTTCTGAATTCTACTACTTGTGGACTATTACTGCTGAATAAATGTGTTCCCTTCTTACAGCATTCTTTTAAATCTGCTTTTCAAACTTTTATTTTCTGCTATCAAAGCCAAAAAGTACAAAGCCAGATTGGAGTGGAGAATACTACTCCATAGGTATTCATTATTAAAAGATTTCCATCATAGAAAAGTGGAAACATTATTGATGAGACAAATTACCTATAAAGAGGATAAGGTGGAAAGGCATGTGATTCATAGTTGCTCATTTATTCTATTTTGTCACATCACAATCCTTACAATGAAAACACTCCTCCTTCTCTATTGGATTTTCATTTGTAGAGGTAAGTCTTAATCTTAGAAAGAGAGCAAAGTAATCTGGGAACAAGGTTGACAAGTTAGAGTTTTAATAGTATAATTCAAAAACCACAAAAGCAGAGCAATCATTTGGGAGGGAGGGAGGGAGGGAGGGAGGGAGAGGGAGAGGGAGGGAGAGAGGGGGAGAGAGAGAGAGAGAGAGAGAATATAAATATGAAATGTGAACACTCCTTTTAAGGAAACAAAATCTTCCACAGAAAATTCATCTAATTCCACATGAATTCTCAAGTTTGAAATACTGGCTGATTTTCACTATTTTCTTTCAATTAATTTCTCTTACATACAATTCCCTACATGTTGATGAATATCTAAAAGCAAATACAATCTATACAAAGAATGGGAATTATAACATTCTGGCAAAAGTGATGTCTCAAACAGACACGAATTTCAAATGATACTGAGTTGTCATGGTACTAAGGAAATAAAACATAGCTGTGTATGTCCAATGTACCACTACTTAAAGGAAATACATTTCAATAGAATTGCCAGAACAATTAATCATTCTCCATTTAATAGGCTACATTAGCATCTAGAGATATTAAAATTTGATTTAGCAGAGATGGTCTCTGAGCAAAAAAGAGTTTGAGATTTTATTATGTTTTTTTATTTGTGTCAATAGCCGTGGTCATTCGTTTAAAGGAAAACTGGAAGTTTTTTTTTTTAAGGGTAGTATTAATATTTGTCCCAGAGAAACTTCTATATTTCATGAACAGTAATACTTTCATCTCCCAAATTTGAATCTCTTTTTCTATAACAATCTTAAAAGATAGTAATTGAGATAAAGGCACAACACATAGAATTATAGTTACTAACTGGCATCATTTATCGTGTATTAGGCAATGTGCAGAAGGTTTTATGTACATTATTTTGATTAATCCTTGTGATAATGTAATTCCACAATGGGGAATTACACTTGAGGAACATTATGATTTCCAATAAACTAAAGACAGGACACTGAAGCTTAAAGAAGGTAAATGATTTGCCAAGGGTCACACAACAAATAAGGGAAGGAGGTAGAATTCAAATCCAAGTACATCTGGTTCTCAAGTCTCTTCTTTATTTCTTCTTATAGAAAGAGTAAAAGGTACAATAGATGACCGTTTTTGACTTATGAAGACATAAATACTGGTTTCAAATATGAGTACTATACTAAGTCAGACATGTTACTTCACACTTAGAAACAATACAGTAAAATTTGCACTCTACAGATCCTAGAGTCCTTTGAGACCCTCATCCAGAGCAGTGTTAATCAATTTTTTTCATTATCACCCTTCTAAGGGGGTCTCTTGATATTTTTTTCTTGACATTTTTAATCACCACCCTATTAAAATTTCAATACCACAGATATAGCATATGTCTGCTTATGTATTACATATGTACCTGTGCTTCACATGTAAAAACAATTTCTTTGGCCTCCTACAAGAAAATTTTACCCCTGGGGGGGCAATAATCTAGAGCAGATATATCCAACATGCAGCCCAAGAGGGCTTTAAATGTGGCCCAACACCAATTCTTAAAACGTGAGATTTTGTGTGTGTGTGTGTGACCTTTTTTTGAGCTCATCAACTATCGTTAGTTTTACTGTATTTTTTGCCTGGCCCAAGACAATCCTTCTTCCAATGTGGCCCAGGGAAGCCAAAAGGTAGGATACCTCTAATCTATAGCATGTACCTCTGATTTTCTTTGTTATTCCAAAATTTCCCAACCCACTTGTACTTACTTAAAAGTGCACAGAATTAGGGCTTTAGATTTTTAACTTCAACGGTTTTCAATGTGTTAAAATGCAAATACACAGAAAATGTTAATGAACCACTCTCAGCTATTTAAATCTTAGAAATAGAAGATAGGAAAGCCAGTTTGATTGGAGAAAGAGTGTGAGGGAACTCCCTACTGGAGTGGAATGGCAGAGAACTGACAGCCTCTGCTGCTGGAATGCCAGTGTCACAGTTATGCTTCAGTCTGGTCCTGTTGAAAATATTAAAATGAAGTCCTCTAAGATGCTAGCTCCCATTCATGATGAACAAGAAATCTTAGTCCTGAGCAACCTTAGCAACCATCACTCTATTGATTAATGTGTAAATATTAGGTTTCCTGCTTGTGAAGAATTTGCTGTTTGGTTCCTTTCAGGCCTGTTTGCATATTCCCAACTGCTACATGGCCAAGACCAAGCAAGTTTATGTAATGTTCCAAAGAAATTGCTTGACACCGTGGCTCATTTTAACCCAGGTATGAATAGAAGACAGAGATGAATTCACAAATACTCCTTTCATATGTTCTGTAAAATATAACGTTTCATTCCCAGAGGCCAAAATGGCCTAAACCATGAAGTAATTATACCTCACAACTATAATTTAGAGTTAGCTCTGTTTGACTCTAATTTCACACAGGAAAATATTTCACTCATCTTATTGGAAGACTGGAGTAAATATATATATAGTTTTAAGAATTCCGGAAAGTATGGTGAATTCAAATAGAAATCAACAGTTGATAATTTTGTAATGCAACAACAATAACTGTCTACCATTCTTTGGTCACCAACTCAAATGCTCACGTACCACAACTGACATTTATAAATATTACCTATTTAATCCTTACAGCAATCCTATGAGATAAATATTTGTATCTTCATTCACAGAGAAAACAAGGGCAAAAAAGGTGGGTGATTTTCCTGAAACCACTCAGGAATGGAGGAAGAGGTATTCAAGTTCCTTTTGCAATGCTTTGACACCTCAGACACAGTGAAATTTCTCAGTGAAATGATGGAAAGACTCAAGTCTACAACCTTTTAATTTCCAATCAAATGAAGATATCTTGTGCAAAGGAAAATGTAATAGATATGGTCTGCATATTGAGATTTTTCTTGTGAGAAGTTACTGATTTCAATTAAAAAAAAATAAATGTCTTCAACATAGGTATTTATCTGAATTTTCTGACTTTGAAGGTTGTGAACCACATGTATGTATTTCAAGAACTTGGTAAATGCTAAACAAGATGGCGGGTACTGCACACATACATAGGTGCACTTTCTAGAGGCCGGGGTCCCTGTTCTAAATAGTCTGTATCACCCATTCTCAACCAATGGCATGGAAACATATGATGGAAGGGAGCTCCTATGTGAAAGAATGGCCTTTGATTAAAATTCTCAGTGTATTTTATACATGTATATAGGGCCTCCAACATAATAGAATAATAAAAACTAAGAGGGTAGAAGTACAACAGCAAAAGATAAAGTAAAACTCTAAGAAATCATTTTACAGAAGAGGTAACCCATGGTTAGGAGTAGAGTTGAGGATCTGGGACCTAGACTTGGGTCTCCTAATTTCTAGACCAGTATTTTCTTCTTTGACACTGTTACCAAGTAGAATAATAAATAGGTTTGAAATTATAGCAAAAGTTGACCTGTAAAATATACAATCAATTTATATTTTTTTCACTGTAGATTGAACTAATATTTAAATTATTTTAACACCCTTAGAACAAAATAAAAATATAATTTGTCCTTTAAAGTACTAACATTGGCATGTTTAATATGTCCCAAATGGATTATCAAACATCCCTAAATTGTCATTTTATGAATAACTCCAATGAAGGCTGAAATTGTTCTCGCATGGAAAATAATGTGTACAACTGGTCAAAGTACAACCACTGCAATAAAAGATGTTTTCCCTTAATTTCCTGGAGATTTCAGATGTTTGTTTAGCCTTTTTTAACTGGAAAATTCCTCAACTCATCATGCACTCATCGACATATTCTATTAGGAAAATGTTTGTTTTTCAAGTAAATAATCCAAGGCATAAAACTCAGCAAGTATTTCACAGTATCAACTTGAGAATAAAAGAAGTATTTTATCAATGAAGCATTTTAAAAATGTTTATGGAGCCTCCAGTGAAATTATTATTTAATTATGCTCCTCTATAAAGTGAGAGAGCTTCCTAAAGTTTTGTCAGATTTCTATTAAGATTAATGCATGCAAATGACATATTTAAAAATTTTTATATTATATAAGATATAATTATGAATATTATTAAAAACATATAGCATAATTACATTTTACCTGTCAATGTTCTGTTACTAGAAACTAATACTTTTAAAACTGACCATCTGAGCATTTCCCTATAGTTTAAATATTACCAAAATAATCAGGTAGAACCAGCCCTTTTTCAAAGACACATCATAGCATTCTAACAACATATGGAAGTTCAACATATTTTTAAACCAGAAGCCATGTTAACATTCAGATCATGAAGAGTATGTTGTCTTTAACAACTACTGATTAAAGCCCAAAATGTTGCACTTCGCCTTATGGAAGGAAAAATGTATAGTTATCCTAATCATGACTTCCTCTTTAACTTACACACACATTTCCAAGATCTAAGTTGAGTTTTGATAAAACTCATTGCCTAAAATCCTACTATGACAAATAATTATGGCACTGCCCAGCACTGCATGAAATCTGTACAAATCTGGAAAATTACAGACAAAAGTGTGCCTCCATATATATTTCCTAACATGTTAGCATAAATCTATCATTTGTTAGTTATGTTACTTACCTAGAAGCATGTTTCTTAGCAATATTCAATTCAGCCAGTCTGCAAATTCTGTATAACCAAGGTATCAAGAGCTGAGAAGTACTTTAACCTGCCACACGTTTCATTACAGATAGAGTGGGAGCCTTCACAAACTCCTCCTTGTATCCTAAGTCTCCTAGAGTACTGGATCGACTTCACTTGCTCACTGTGTATGTAACTCTGTTGAAACTCACAAACAATACAGTGACTGTCAGTAGATGCTGCCTCCTCAGCCTACAGAGCCAAAAAAAATTATGGGAAAGTAGGTTACTTCACTGGAGTTGGAGATATAAATTCCGAATTAATCATACTGTTTCCTTAAAATTCCAAGTAGTATATTCTACTAAATTTGAAAAATAATTTTTGTTAATTTATGCAAATAAGTTTATAAAATCATATTTTAAAACATTTAACAACCCTCTTTCCCCAAAGATGTTTTTCTCTGAGTATTTAAAACACATATCACTATAAACTAAAACTAAATTTTGCTACAAAAAAGCCCTCTGTGTAGTATGCATGTTTTGAGGAAAGACTGAACATTAAAATTAAATCACTCATCAAAGATCAGAGAATGCAAATGTATTTATTATTTGGTGTTATGAACTTGAGCCTCCAATGGGATTTCAGTTTCACAATGGATTGTTTGACTCCAATACAAAGATAATTATTTCTGAAACAGGGTTCTCCTGAGAAAATCAATCTTACAGTTTTAAAGCAATAAGGATATTGCAATGAACATTTAATGAAGGAACATCTCATTTCTTTTTATTTTTCTACTGGATGTTTATGAACAACTTAAAAAGAGAAAAATCAGAGCCCAAAGGAAGAATACAGGAATGTGACTTCTGAGACTATGTTTTCTAAAACAGAAAAGAAAATGACACAACCAAATATTACATATTTTAGCAATTGTTTTTAAATTACCCTGCAACTGAGGACAGCAGTTAAACTATAACTTCCTGGGGTCCAAATTTGAACAGTGAAATTTCATAGGTATTTGTACTTGTTTCCATATTTTCCCATTTCTTAATTTGGGGATTCAACTTTTACATGACTAGCTACTTTTATTTTGGTTAAAGTAAGGTTGAAAAGCTAAAAATAGGAAAAGTGAGAGAGAGAGAGTGTCTGAGAAAAGTGTAAAAGGGAAATGGATCTAGGGAATAAAGAGAAAGTAGGTAAAGGCTATGAAGAGAAAATAGTTGGGAGTAAAGAGAACCAAGGGAGAGAGGTGACTCAGGATGATAATAAAACATACTACAGTCTGGGGGTTTTGCCATTATAAAATGAAGACCTCTTGTATATCCAAGATATACCTTTGAATGTAGTGATTTGAAGGATTATACATATAAATTCCTATATTGGTTAAACCAAGCTTCAGTAAGAAGTAGAAGTGTGTGTGTTTATTAATAAACATTTATCTATAAATGTGGAGGAAGGCCTCTTTTACTGTCCTTGACGTATCATTTACTTTAAATCTTACATCTGAGTGTATACCAGAATCCCCGGAAGGGCTTGTTAAAACAGACCGCTGAGCTCAATCCTCAGAGTTTCTGATTTAGTCTGTCTGGGATGGGGCCTGAGCACCTGCCTTTATAACAAAGTCTCAGGTGATGCTGATGCTACTGGTCCCAGGCACCACATTTTGAGAACCATTACTCTATCAGCAGTTCTCAACCTGTGGGTCGTCACCCCTTTGGGGGTCGAATGACCCTTTCACAGGGGTCGCCTAAGACCATCAGAAAACACATATTTATGTGGACATGGCCTTATGTGGACCAGTCACACACGTGTAGAGAGCAGCTACCAATAATTTTATGGTTGGGGGGTCACCACAACACAAGGAACCGTATTAAAGGGCCGTGGCATTAGGAAGGTTGAGCACCACTGCGCTAGCTCCTTATGTTACCCTAACATCTGACATCAGGACAGTTCCCATTGTAAATTGTTTTGTTACCAGATTACATAGGTTCTAAGATCTTCCCCCCAACACACATTTTCACAGCTGTGAATCAGAATGTGTCTATAGTTAACCATCCTTATGATAGCTATAAGCAAGGCAGCACTCACCAATGAAGTGGTTGATGTCAGTGTGTGCATGGACTTGGCCAAAGCGATGCTGTTTATACTGTCTCTTCAGTTGAGAGAGAATTTTTGAGTGCTATCATGTATTGAGTTTGACATTTAAATATGTTTTTTTAACAAACTTTTCTTTTTAAGCCACACCATGATTTGACTTTAAAAATAAAAGTCATTGCACACAAAGATGGCACATAAACAGGTCTGGGGTATGTATTTGCTACACGTGAAACAGGTGTTCGTTACTGGAGGAATGCGAGCAACTTCAGACTTTCTTGGAAAGCAGCATTCTACTGTGCAGAAGGACAAAAGAAAAGGTAACAACAAGCGAAAGAAGCTGTGGTACATGTAAATGTTTTGCCTACTGCAGACCTGGTAATGCACTGAAGGCAGAAGAAATTGCTAAATCCCTCTGAAAAAAAATTTTAAAGCAACTAGTTGCTGGTGTTAATAATTCACAAGTCCAGAGTAATTCAAAGTCTCCATGTCATTGTTTATTGACAGTGTTTTATTCTTTCTTAGTGATACATAAAACAATGGTGTGACTTACAATAATAAAAAAATAGATTTGATAAAATATAACATTGTTGGAAAATAAAACAAGTGTTACTAGTAGCAGCTATTTAAAAATTGATGGTTAATGTGTTGATTTAAAGTAAGGTGTTTTTTTGTTTATTCTAAGTGTGTGAAAACTACATAAAGAATCACCAGGATGCCTGCTACAAATGGAGACATCTGGGACTACTAGAGATCTACTAAACCAGTACCAAAGGTTTGAGAACCACTGACCATTTCACCTTCCAGTAAATAGCAGTTTAATAAGAACAGCACCACTGTAGGGTTCCTAAATGTTAATAGTAATAATATACCTAAAAACACTGTCCTTCATTCCAAATCAACTACAATAAAATTTAAGTATTGCCTAAATGATTAAAAGTATACAAGGACAATTCTGTGACAGTTTATCCTTACAGGAATTTTTAAACACCAAAACACCAAGCTGCACAAATATTCCAAAATAGCTTTGTGAAGGCAGCAGAGAAAAAGTCAGAGGCAATGGTGGATGTGCATCTGACCAAGCACAAAGCAAGTAGTGCTTGCTAGGAAGGCATTGTGCTGGGAAAAACAAATACATAGGAGGGTCACAGCTCCAAGTCTGTGACTCCAACACCAACTCAGTACTGAATGGAGTTCCTGTGTAGTCCTCCATGGGTGTAAAGAATTTGGAAGAGGTGATACCAGAAAGCCAAGATATAACTGACTGACTAGAAAGTTACCCAATATGCTGAGCCTGTTTTCTCAGTAATAAAATAAAGCTATTGTTAGAGTAAATTTCTATGGTCCATTCCAGCTCTAAAACTATGTAATGCTTAAAAGCTTTCATAAAAGTAATAGGGTGTGGGTGTGGACTCTTTCAAAGTTTTCTTAGGATATACCACATGAAAGCAAATGACAGGTTAATCAAAGAAAAAGAGCATCTGTTTCAGTTTGAATTGTGTCTTCAAAATTCAAATGTTGAAGTTCCAATCCCCTGTATCTCAGACTGTGACTTTACATAGAGATAGAGTCTTTACAGAGGTAATCAAGTTCAAATGAGGTCACTATGGGGAGGGGGGCTAATTCAATCTGACTGATATCTCCATAAAAACAGACACTTGGATACAGACAAGGTAGAGGAAAGACAATGTGAAGAGTCACTGGAGAAAACATTCTCTACGAGCTAAGGAGAGGAGCCTGGAACAGATCTCGTCAGACCTCTCAGAAGGAACCAACCCCACCAACATTTTGATTTCAGACATCTAGCCTTCAGGACTATGAGATAATACATTCGTTAAGCTGCCCGGTCTGTGGTACTTTGTTATGGCAGCCCTAGCAAACACAGCATCTTTACCAAGGCCTCGATAATAAGCAGATGCTAACTTCCTAAGAGGAATTGGACAGGTGACCGCCACTTGCTTACTCTTTGTCTAAGAAGTTCGGATAGTAGTAGGAATAGGTTAGTTAGAACTCGGATATTTTGTATTTGTACTTTTAAAAATTTTTCCTTAATCAAGTTGCTCATGCATTTGTGTATTTAAGCAGATTTCTCCCCTTAAAAAACTAGCTGTTTTTGTCATACTGCTTTATTTTTTCTTGTGCTTTCTACTCCACTAATATTTTTTTTCATCTTTGTTAACATCTGCTTCCTAACTTTTCAATTAATTTTGATGCATTTTCTCTAGTTTTTAAGATGTATACATGGCTCATTTATTTTTAATTTTTGTTTTTTATATTAAAACCATTTAAGAACACAGTTTTTGATAGTTTTCCCTCCCATTAACTTTTAGATAATCTATCATTTTAGTTTTTGATTTTCTTCTTTTCTCCTTACTTGATGGTTGAAAGAACTGAGAGATTAAAAATAACTAAATATATTTTACTCTGTCTTTATTAACTTAGTTTACAACAAATTTGTCATTGTTTTAATTATTTTTGATCAATTAATGGTATATAAAGAAATTCGGCTATTCTTGGGGATATCAGAGTTACTTAATTTAGGAGTTTTTAGCTCTGTTTGATGTACTATTTATCATCTGTCAACTTTCTATATGTTTATAATTTTATGGCAAAATAGCAACCATTTACCTATTAGCATAGTTTAAATCATTGACTTTCACTCAAAGAAAGAAATTATTTTAAAAATCTATCTCTTAAAATGACCTGTTCTTATCATGTAAAAGCAGGAGTCAGTTATGTGTCAGGCACTCTTTGAGGTGCTTTACATTCAGCTCTCATAACAATCATCGTACAGATGAAGACATTGACACTAAGAAAAAATAGGCAAATTGCCCAAAGGTAACAAATCTTCTAAGCTCTCCTATAAAAACCAGTGAATTAAGACAGCAGGGTTGAACTTAACGTTTTTTCTAATGGTTGCCAGAGAATGTAAACTGTTTTGTTTTGTTTGTTTTTTTTAAATTGAGAACATAAACCATTTTTAAGTAAAAAGAAATTTGTTCCAAAAGAGAAAGCAGTCTTTTTGTTTCTCTTTTTTTATTTTCCTTTCAGGGGAAATTTTAATCCCATCTCCCACCCCACCCCCTGCCTTTTTTCCCTTCAGGAGAGAATTAAAGTACCTGAGAGTAAATCATTTCATTTTGAACTATACCATTATTTTAGATTTTTCTATCATGCTAAAAATTAACTTCTAGCACATCTTATATATTAATTCAAGAATCTTCATATGCAGTGTCTAAAGTACATGTAAAATTCTTAAGTAGCATTCATTTTTAATACTTAGTGCTTAGTTTTTACTTAAGACCACCTAAAGGCATTAACTACTATTATTTCTGGTGAAATTGTGCTTAACTGAGGAAAAATTATAGCCTAATCAGCTTTTCAATTTTCTACAAGTATAGTTCTCTGTAGATAATAGATCGTTACTATTAACAAGGCTGCCACTTACTTGAATAGAATGAATATTTAGGGAGTTCTATGAGTTCTGAGTTTCAGAGTCAAAATGGACCCAGAAAAGAGAAAGAAAAAAAAGAAACTAAAATTGTTGCATGAGTGAAGAAGTTCATTGTAGTCACAAACATGGAAATATGCTAAATTCTCAATAGTACAGAAATGGGTGTGTCAATATTATGAAATATAAAATATATAGGGTCTGGTAGAAGTAACACCCTTTTTTTATGAGCTGGTAGTCTATACCAAATCTTTTATTACAAAATCATAAGCACGTAATTCTGTAACATAACAATGTTTTAAATACTTAAAAAAGTGCCTTCTGCTGGACCCTGTATTTAGTGACAGTGGAAAATAGTCATTATGTAATAAGTGGGGGAGACTATGTAGAACTGGATATACAATAGAGGTCATATGTGTTTTTTAAAAAGCATATTATTTATCTAGGTGAATGTTTATACACATGCATATCTATAGAAACATATTTGAAATACTGTAAAACATGTTAACATTGCAGGTTTATAGAACATTTTACATTTTTTTTTACTCTTTCCTATATTGTTATACATTTCTTTTTACTAAACTATAAAAGAAAACCCTCATTTTAAAATGTGCAGTGGGAGGGATTTGGCTATTTAAAAGAAAATTGATATAATTTATAAAAACCTGGAGGCAGAACTGTTACAGAAAACCCCAAGTTCAGCTGCTCGCACCTCAAAAGCCAATGCTGGAGAGAAAGTGTTGAGCAGAAGGGAAAGTTTGCTTTATTCATGAACCTGGACACCTAGGAAGATGGTAGACTAATGTTCAAAGACCATCTCCAAAGTTCTGAACCAAGTAGAACAGTTTTAAAGAAAAAGAGAAGGAGGGTTGCAAGGAACTGAGGGAGAAGTCTATGTTTCTTTAGTCATAGATAACACTTTTTCACATGAGACTCATAGGTGCCAGCTGCTTGTTGCAGCAACCATGGAGACATTCTTTCTCTCTGCATAATAAACTCATAAATTCTCCTTGAGACCCTGAAAAGTTATCTTTTCAGCTAGTGATATCACATCAGCAACTTATGACTACATTCATGAGGACAAAAGGAATTGAGTAAGAGGAACAGTTAACATGTAAACAAAAAGAAGGTCCAAGATGGCAGATTAGGTAATCACTATGCAGACTGCCTTTTAGGATCACACCCAAATTAAAAATAAGTTGCAGAACAATCAACTTCAAGTATATTCTGAAAACTAGCTGAACAGAATCCCTATAACTAAGGATATAAAGAAGAGGCCACCTCAAGACAAGCAGGAGTGGCAGAGACATGAAATGGGCTCATCCCAAACCCTCATATGGTGGTTGAACACTAGTAGGGACACTTTGGTGGTAGAGGTCCTCCAGAAGAGAAAGGGGTACCAGCCTCATACCAGGATCCCCAGCTGAGGGGTCCTGTGCCAGAAAGAGGAATTCCTACATCTGGCAGTGAAAATCAGCAAAGACGGTCCATTTCAGTGAGATGAAAGGCAGCTAGAAACCTAGACACCCTCCTAAAGAAGTTGCACACAGACTCACTCACTTGCAAACACTTACCTAATCTCCAGTGGAAGGGTGGCAACTCAAGAGGCACCAGAAACATACCAGAAAAGACTAAGTTGTATGGCTTAGGGGTGAGGACTGGAGGAACAGACACCATTGTCCCTGTATGGAGGGAGTTTTGCAAAGTGGTCATAGTTAGGCACTGGCACAAGAACTCAATCTGCATTAACCACATAAAAAACACCAGGCACGTTTTATGACACCCTGGAACCCTAATCCACCCAGCTAGTGTTGCATCAGCAGAGGCACTCTCAACACTGCGTCAACCAGCCTGGCCTATGCACCTAAGAAAGCTCTTTCAACAGCTGAGCCTTATGATATGCTGCCAGGTGGCAATAAGCTTAGAGGGCCCTGGGACTTTTGCTAAGCTGTCCCAGGCCCAATACTATTGGCAGCTAGCCAGGCTTGATTCACAGCAAGGCTACCCACACACACCTCCAGGTTCAGCACAGGCAGCAACCAACTACATATAGCTTTGTAGCTCTTACCAGGTAAGCCCCAAGTCAGTCACAGGAAAGGCTGAGCTTGGCCTGCACAGGAGTACCTCCCAAGAGACACCAGAAACACACCCAGAGGCCAGCTTTATACCACACCAGATCACCACCAGGCTAACTCCATAAGGAATACATCCAAAGGGTAGTCTCAATAGGCACAAGAGCCCATGGGGGCTGATCCCACTCTGAGGAGTCACCACCCACACAACAGCTCATATAATGTAGGCATAGCCAATTCTTACAGTCAGTAAGCCTAGTAGTCAATCCCAGCCACTGATGCATCAAAAGCAATCAAGACTCAACTACAACAAGAGAAAACACACAACACACATAAATGACACTCCTAGAACACACATACAGGTGATGAGGGAGACTGTGCCACTGGACCACAAGACACCTACTACATAAGCCCACCCAGAACAGACTGAGAGACATAGGAGATCTACCTAATACAACAAGCAAACACAGAGAAGCAACCAGAATGAGGAAACAAAGAAACATGTCCCCTCAAAAAAAAGAACAGGAGAAACCTCCACAAATAGAACTATAAAAATATTATAAGAATATCCTTATAAGAATATAAGAATATTTAAGCAACTTAGTGAGAATTTAAACAAAGAGATATTAAGCATAAAGAAGAATATAGGAACTATAAAAAGGAACAAGTCAGAAATAAAGAATACAATAACTAAAATGAACAATACTAAAAGGAATTAATAGTGGATTAGATGAAGCCAAGAATCAAATTAGTGATTTAGAAGACAAGGTAGAAGAAAATACCCCATTGGAACAACAACAACAAAAAAGAATAAAAAACAAACAAACAAACAAACAAACAACAAAAATAGTTTAAGGGACTTTCGGGAGGACATCAAACATAGTAACATTCACATTATAGGAGTACCAGGAAGAGAAGAGAGAATGCAAGGGATCAAGAGCCTATTTGAAGAAATAATGAATGAAAACTTCCCTAACCTGGAGAAGGAAAGAGACATACAAGCCCAGAAAGTACAGAGAGTCCCAAACAAGATGAACCCAAAAAGGCCCACACCAAGACACATTATAATTAGAATGGCAAAGGTTAAAGACAAAGAGAGAATCCTAAAAGCAGCAAGAGAAAGACAACTAGTTACCTACAAGGGACCTCCCATAAGATTATCAGCAGATTCCTCAACAGAAACTTTGCAGTCCAGAGGAGTAGCAGGAAATATTCAAAGTAATGATAAGGGCCTACAAACAAGACTACTACCTATGAAGTCTATCTTTTAAAATTGAAAGAAAGAAAGAGCTTTCCAGACTAGAAAAAGCTAAAGGAATTTATTACCATTAAGCCAGTATTATAAGAAATATTAAAAGGACTTCTTTAAATAAAAGAAAGGAGAAAACAAAGAAAAAATGAACATCAAAAACATGAATAATAAAATGACAATAACTATGTACCTGTTAATAATCACTTTAAATTTAAATGGATTAAATGCTCCAATCAAAAGACACAGGGGAGCTGAATGGATAAGAAAACAAGACTCATGCATATGCTGTCTACAAGAGATCCACCTCAGATGGAAAGACACAAATAGTCTGAAAGGAAAAGAAAGGAAAACGATATTTCAAGCAAATAAAAATGAGAAAAAAGCTGGGGTAGCAATACTATATCAGACAAAATACACTTAAAATGAAGCCTATAATAAGAGACAAAGAAGGACATCACATAATAATAAAGGGGTCAATACAACAAAAACACATAGCCCTAGTAAACATTTATGCACCCAACATAGGAGCACCTAAATATATAAAACAAATATTGACTGATATAAGAGCATAGATCAACAGTAACACAATCAGAGTAGGGGACTTTAACACCTCACTGACACCAAAGGACATATTTTCAAAACAGAATATCAACAAGGAAACAGTGGCCTTAAATGACACACTATACCAGATGTGAGCATTTTAGAGCATTTCACCCCAAAGCAGATGCATGTGGAACATTTTCTAAGTTAGATCACACATTAGGCCACAAGACAAGTCTCAATAACATTTAAGAAGACTGAAATCATATTAAGTGTCTTTTCTGACCACAATGATATGAAACTAGAAGTCAATTATAAGGAAAAAAACCTGAAAAACACACAAACACATGGAGATATGTTTACCCCGATGTTCATCCAATGGAGGCCAAGACATGGAAACATCCAAAGTGTCCCTTGATAGATGACTGGATAAAGAAGCTGTGGTACATATACATACAATGGAATATTACTCAGCCATAAGAAAAGATGAAATACTGCTATTTGTGACAACATGGATGGATCTTGAGATCATCATGCTAAGTGAAATAAGCCAGACAGAAAAAATCAAGATCCATATGACCTCACTCATATGTGGGATATAAAACTGAAAGCAACAAAGAAACAAAAACTAATAGACACAGTTAATAATTTAGTGTTTACCAGAGGGTAAGGGGGAGAATGGTAGGGGAGGAGAAATGAGACATTAAATATACAGTGATGGAAAGAGAACTGGTTCTGGGTTGCTAGCACACAATACAACACACAGTCAGTGTTTTGGAGAATTACAAGCCTGGAACCTATGTAATTTTACTAATTAATGTCAACCCCAAAGTTAATTTTAATAAAAAGTTTTCAAGAGCAAAAATATTAAAAAGTGAAGAAAGGACTAATTAAGAATTAAAATTTTAAATTCTAGCCACCAAGTATAGTAGGGGCATTAAAATAACAAGATGCTTGGCTACAGAACTAGTTAATTTAAATAATCACCCTTAAAAGCCTTAGTGGGTAGATGCTGAGAACTAGTTAAGTTTTTGAGTTTTGCAGGGGCCCTAATGATCCTCTAATTCGACTGGAGCAAGGTTATAGACCTGGGAAAGAATGTGGAGTAAACACAAGCACGAGGCTGGCATTAATAACTGTCACAAGTGCGAAGTATAGTAAGTAGTATGAAATAAGCAAGATAAAAGGTAATGAGGATAATGATAATATAATATTTATAGGGAACTTCAGCCATTAATGACCACAGCTCTGTGACTCCATCTTTTCACCTGTAGTATTTACATCCATATAGATGAATTTGAGAACCTTCGGAGAGGTGACGGAATCCAGCCCATGGATAGGCTCACATGCATGATTTCCCTGAAGGCATCAAATCTTTTTAACCACTATGGTAACATTGACATTTCTACCCAAGTGTTTAATTTACATGAAGGAAATAATTTATATGATGAGAAGATATGGCTCCCCAGAAACCTTTTCCTCTAAAGGTTATAGTTCTTTTTTCCCTGGCTGCCTTGAGAATTGTCTCTTTGTCTTTAGTTTTGGACATCTTTAGTACCATGTGTCTTGGAGAAGATCTGTTGGGGTCCAGGTATCTGGGGGACCTGTTTTCTTCTTGAACTTGGGGTTCCAGATCTTTCCATAGGTTTGGAAAGTTCTCATCTACGATTTGT